>JAVSBU010040602.1:0-14325 GCA_033118015.1 Loricariichthys derbyi
TGGATTATTTTCCTCAATAAATAAATGACCAAGTATAATATTTTGTCTCATTTGTTTAACTAGGTTCTCTTTATCTAATTGTAGGACTTTGTGTGAAAATCTGATGTCATATTTATGCAATTCAAACTTTCCAGCACCACTGAAGATTAAATGCAATTAGTGGAGTGAAAATAAAATACATACTTAGAATTCATGGATGAGAAACAATAGGTGCCCTTTGGTAGCCCATCGTGGTGACCCGGTTCTGAGTTGACTGTCACACTTGACACATAATTAGAAGCCAGGACTTCCCATTGATGAACTGATAAACTTACACATCCAAAACAACCAGGATAAAGTGAAGATAACAATAACACACATAACACAATAAATAAAAGTGAGAGTTACTTGTTACTTGTTGCACAGACGGCTGTTGATACCCTACATCGTGGTACTGTGTGTTAATGTATTTGCGTATCGGTTTAAAGCACAGTGAATCTAAATGATGTGACCACTGCTCATTATTTCATGCTCCTGACGCCTACGTATGATTGTAGCAGGCGCCTATGGGGGAGCAAGGCATCTTTATCACACCGTAGACTCAGCAGTGTGAGCAAGGACAGCTCATCCTGCCCTTATCTCCTGATGGCCTTCAGTGTGGGAACACACCCATCTAGAGTTCCTTGAGAAGCCTCACACACTCCCAGTTTGCCTTCTCATATCTGTTTAAGGATGAATATGTGTGTTTGTGACAGAGAGAGCAGATACTAACAGTTCCACAGAGCGTTTTGTTTACATAGCGCCTTTCTCAAAATCAAAGACAACTGGCACCAACAGGCATCAACCAAATAGCAATCTCACCCAATCTTCTTTGCCAACAGCAAAGGGACGAAGCAGGGACAGGCAGATCCATTCTCTTGGTGTATCTGTGTTGGAAAAAATGACAGGCAGATGATTCATTTATAAATCAGATGTAATATAGTGTAGAGAACAGCCATTAACTTATTAACAAGTTAAGAGATTGTCATGGCAACAGTGTCTCAGTCAACTTCAGGAGCACTCGTTTTAACCTGGACGCTCTCGATGTCAAATTTATTTCTATAGCGCGGTTTTACAATGGAGCATTGTCTCAAAGCAACTTTACAACTATAGATTATTGATGCGTCTATTCTATGGCTATTCCCAAACTGAGCAAGCCTTTGGTGACAGTGGCAAAGAAAAACTCCCTAAATGTTATTAGGAAGAAACCTTGGGAGGACCAAGACACTCTCACCTGAGATCCTGCATTTAAGCCGGCGTGTTAATTCATTCGGTGTGTGACATTGTGTTTGCTTAAACATCACACCACGCGGCGCTTATGTTTTTTTTTTGAGCTTCGCGCTTGTTTGCATTTTTTTGTTTTTCATTGTGCTCTGTGCGTTTGAGGTCTAAGCTGCTGTTTGTTCCAGTTTCCACTCGAGCAGGCCATAATATTACAAAACGTATCTAAACTTTGCAGTGTAACTACTGAATGAGCAGTGAGATATCGTTCTGTCCTACACTGTCATATCGTATTGCGTTGTATTAAATGTGTTGTTGTGCTGTATTTATCAGCTACTAGAAATCTGCTAATCTAAACATATTTGGAGAGTTGACAGTGTTTAGTCTAAAAGCTGATGAGTGTTTAATCCAAGTGTTGGACCTATTGGTAGTTTGTCATATCATTTCAAATGCTTACATTCCTGACAAAATTTGGGAACAGGGTCTTATTAAAAACAATACAAGTCCTCTGTTTCAGCCTGATCGTTGACTTTGCCATGTCAACACCCGTCCACTGCTGGAGAAAGATGAAATCTTTTGTCAGTTGTTTGTAATGGATATTTAAAGCAGTGTTGGTGTGATTTAATGCTTCGTTCATTTTCTATACCCACTTAATCCAGTTTAAGGTCGCTGTCTATCTGGCAGCAGAGGTTGCAAGGTGGGAACAAATACTGGACTGGGTGCCAGTCCATCTCAGGGCCGCAGTGCAACCTCAGAGTCCGAAACTTAATTGATTCCAGAAGGCAGTTTGAATTTGGCTCGAAGTCAGAATCGAGGTTTCTTATGAGAAGTAATGTAAATAGGATTAATGCATTACTCATTTATGTAATGTATGTGATTTACATATACCTATGTTCTTATGTTATTAATGATTACAAATATGAAAAGCAAAGGAATGTAATACACAAATAATAATCAATAAATTACATAAAATAAGTGCAATATAAAGTAAAACTTGAGCCATTGAGCAAACGCTCTTATGCATATACGTAATATACTATAATATACATAATATGCCTAAGATCGCACCCTATTTATTCTTCTTATTATTATTTTTGGGTTTTATTATTGACATACCATATTGGTCCATTATCGCCACTGACTGGACTGGATCAGGTGCGTTGTGGTCAGAAGATCGCACCCTATTTACCAATTAGGAATTTTATTTATGATGCTGATGTGCAAAGTCGGAATTGGTGTGTGAATTCGGCGGCAAAAAAATTTCAAACAAACTGCTCATTGTCCAAATTGTTGTAGTTAAGACGCTCTCAAATTCCTCAACCGATCCTTTCCTGGGAATCCGTCCAACTGCTTGTCCATTCTCCAGTTATATCAAAACTGGACCACCGCAGCGCTCCTGGTGTAAAATCTTAACACGTGCAGCCGATTCACGATTCAGAATCTCCCAAAACCTTCCAGTGTCGCCCCACTGCCGCGTTCCCTTCTCTGTACCCGCCCACATCGGCTTTAAAACACAGATGCTCGCCTACGAGTAAAAATAGACCAGTGCTTTTCTTCTAAAGGCTTAAATTGAATCCTGATTTGTACATCGTAAACTTCGAGACTTGAACATTGTTTGTCTGGCGCCTAAATTAAGCATGAAGACTCTGTACTGGCATGGACTGAATGTCCAAATGGTTGTTGCTGTCTTCAGACTCACGTCTTCACTCAGCACTTAAACGAAGTCTGAGGTTGCACCTACACATACGTGAATTCTGCTTTTATTGTTCTGTTCCTTTAGTACGTTTGTTGTTTTTACCTGTGTCAGCTCTTAATGGGGTTTTGGTTGGATGCCGTTCTTGGGCTGTAGGCTATTTGTTCTAGCGTGAGGTCACGTCTACTAAGAGGAATACAAAGCAGTTCTGTAAGTCGGATGAGGGCGTCTGCAAAATGCAGTAAATGTAAATTAAAATGTACTGTCATGACTTATGTGGATTTGGCACCTGTAGGGAATCGTCTCAATCCAGAAATCTAAGGCCCTTAAGAACTATACAGGCAAGTAACAGAGAAAAAGTGACTCCAGGATAAAGTTTCAGTTTCAAGATATTTGAGATGTTTAAGGTTTTATATGAGGCTTTAATCAGCACCACGTTTGCAGATCGTTTAGCTTATCTTCTGAGGCATTGCTGAGAATCATGTCACCCTCCTCCTTAACTTCACAGATGTGTTTCAAGGCTGACGAGGCTTTGCCAAAGAGCAGAGCCTGAGGCTTTACTGTGCAGGAGTGTTTACCCGTTCAAGGACGCTTAACGTTCGCTCATTCAGTAACTTTGTATAGCGACAGAGCTCAGCTACTTGGTGAAAACTAGTGTCAGAGAAGGCATTGTGAACGTATGAGAGCAGGATTACAGACGGAGGGAAGAGAAGTGAAATAGCAGCCCTAGCCCAGGCGTGCCGGACAACTTCCGGACAGGATGAGGATCGGGTTCCTCCAGACAGAACCCAATCTGCTTCTCAGATGTGCTTCTGCCGTGGTGGGTCTCAAGCACCTGTGCCTCGAGGATAATGTGAAAAGTCAGGAGGGGGCAGAGGGAGTTAGAGTCAGAGTTCCTCTAACTGACCTCTTCATTACCACAGTGCTCAGACAGTTGGGTAAATAATAAAGCATTTGTAAAAGGGCAACAAGTGGCTGGTATATAGTATAAGTAGTCCAGGTACCCTGAAGTTTAAAATTAGAGGTGTCACGAATTTACCATTACAGTATTAACAGTGAAATATATCAGGTCAATAAAGAGTCTTTAATTTATATTTTATAAAAACAAGTATTTATGTTAAGTGAAGTCAAGAAAGACTGTCTTTTAAAAAAAACAACCAATTTATGTTAAGTGAATTTAAGAGAAACTGTATTTTATTTTTTATAAAATATTTTTTTCATTAAATAGTTTTAAGTTCAATAGTAAATGTCAGGAGATAAACTGTTGATGTTACTGTTAAAAATGCACTTCCAATAAAATGGGTACCCGCAAAAATGGTTGCCCTTTTTATGTTGAGGCAGCGGGGGGTTGTGTCATCAACTGCTGAGTGTAACTAATAAAGAAACTTGTAATATAACTTAGTTACTTTTCAAATCAAGTATTCGTAAAGTAACTTTTACTTTTTAAAGGAGTAATCAGTAATCAGATTACTTTTTAAAGGTAACTTGACCATCACTGGTCAAATGTCACCATGTGCATCTTGGAGCTATATGATATTTTTTATTCCTGTTGACTCATTTACGCCATCTGATGCAATTGCATTTTGGAACACAAGAGGGCGCATCCTAAACCAACATCTTCCGTTCGTTGTAAAATTCACAACAGGGTTGATGAGTGCTGGGAAATGTCGTGAGGAAAAGCCTTGATCTCCTGATAATCAATAATCATTTAGTTTGTAGTTTACGATTGGATTTGTTGGAACTGGCAAGAAACTGTATAAGAAAATATGCTTTGGTTTCCGATGTTTACACTTCGGAAGTAAAAAGAAGTCGTAATAAAGTCAGATTGTGAGTGGACACAGCAGAGCTGGAACGATACAGGCTTTCCTTACCAAACCCACTCACACATGATGGACGAGGAACAGGTGGATGGCGACCCTGGCACTTTATTAAACGAACGGCTTTATCTGGGATCCCTCTGGTATTGTGCGCCCGGGTATGTTTGTGCGTGAGAGAGAAAGATCAATGGAAATAGTTAGAGAGAGAGAGAGAGCATAGTTGGAGATGGAAGTCGAGGGTCTGCTCTGTGTCTAAACATGGTGTGGAAGATAAAGGGAGGACAGGGAGGAGTCGCCGTTCATTCGCTCCTACGCATCTCATCACATGCTGCAGTCACAATCTACTATAATGGGACGCCAATTCTTTTTATTGTCGTGATCTAAATATAGTCGGTCACGAGCTCGTGACCATCTCCTCATATACACAAAATGGGATCTGCCTTAGTGGGTAGATCGAGAAACAGTCCATTTGGGTTGTGAAGGATTTTTTTTAGTCAGTTGCACGTACAAACCGTTGTTATCTCCTTATCATAGCAAGGTTACAGCCTGTCAGCTCCTGTTACATTTGCCCTTGGCAGTCGGCGGATGCTCGAAAGGTGTTACAACACATGTTTCTTTATGCGTGGTCCTTTGTTTTGGGCAAAGAATAAAGGCCAGGAAATGATCCAGCATTCTGTGCAATCCGAGGATCAAGAGTTTCAGTGCACATCGTCCAAAAAGCCCACCTGCTCCCTTTTGTGACCTTTCAGGAGGGAACAGAGCGCGTCGCTTCATCTAGCTCTGCTCCGAATTAGAGCAAGCACCCTTTATCAGATGGACTTTTGCAAAAACCCTTTGAAGTGCAATCAGATGGCACAGGTGTTGTTCAGGTAAATGAGCTCGCGAGCAGCGGGTCACGATGACCCCGGCCGAGTCCTCCCCTCCGGCTCCAGCTGCTCTTTCGCGATAACGCTCTTTACTCTTTATCCGGTTTGCTTTTGGATGGGAAATGCAAGCGTGTCCTCCAGATCATTTTACTGAGATGCAAAGCAGAATGGCAGCAAGACCGACCAGGGCTCTGACAGGCCTGGGACGGCTCCAACGCTGCCGCTTCAGGTCTGAACAGGTACAGGTGTCAGAGACGAATGAGCTGACTGCTCTAAATGGAAATAGTGGCTGATTCATTTTTGCTTGGAAAGTCAGCAACAAAATGAAACCATATGCCCCGGGTTTTTCGAAGAGCTGTTACTATGTTAAACAAGTCAGTAACAGAAATGATAGATGTTTTTAGCTGAGAGTCTGTTACTGGAGAAGGTTTAACTGTATAGATTTCAGTGTGTGTTTTAAGACAGTTGTCTGAAGCTGGTTACGTTATAAAGTAGGGTCATTTGTATGGGCACACACACAGAAAAGCTGCACTGCTATTTTAAGTAAAAACAACAGAATACATTTGGTTAACCTTTTTCAGTGGTTACACAAATACTTTAACAGAATTGAACAGAAATTAGATTTTCTACTTCGGTCACTGTGCAGCTTCAGCCCGTTTGCATTTGCTGCCAAGCTTCCAGGATTGCTCGAGCTCCCATGTGGCTCCTCTCTACTCCATTTCCTCATGGTGGCTTAAAATGACTTTCCACTTTGCTGTTCCTGACATTGTTACCTCTGGAAGGGAGCAGGAGAAAGCATATCACTGGCATCTTGACGAATTCGCTCAGATAGCTTATATTTTTCCGGTTTCACATCCAAACAAAGCTACAGGCTGGGGAGTGAATAGATGAGTTTTGCGTAATGAACAAGTTGATGAATTAGCCTGTCAAACTAAGGGTGTGTGTATTTATTAATTCACTTTCAAACCTCACTGAAACTAGTTCAGGAAGCCAGGCTAACTGGTAGCACAGGACACAAGGCATGAAACAACAGTAAAGAAGGCACTACTCCATTGTCTTAAGCCACCAGTAGCAGTGGAATATCGGAATTCAAATGCTTCTTTATTTGACCAATTTGCTCATCGGGAAAAAAATTGCCCCCAAAGCTGAATGAAACTCAGATTTTGCAAAATGTGTGGTTGGAATAAATTGGATCTGGACCTTTTGACCAAAAATCCAAATTCAAACAGCCTTCCAAAACCCAGAAGTTCCAATTCCAAGGGTCCGTACAATTATTTCTCAATCTCTTTCTTAGAATACAACTAAAAATTACTGGAAATTTGAACGCAGTTTTACAAGCTTAATAAAAAACAGCTTGTATTCTACAGTGGCAAGTTTTTAGTGTGACTTGAGCAATAGCAGCATCTAAAGTCTGATGAAGCTTGTTCAGGAATGGTCTTTTTGGAAGGGTAGCAGCCAAGAAACCACTTTTTTAAGAGGTTATGATATGTTAAATCTCACCACGACTGGATTAAAAAAGGTGGAAAAGAGGATTATGGAGTGACCAATCCAAAAATTGTTACATATGGTCATTATAGCATATGTATAACAACAAATCTAACAGTGGCCAAAGACTTTTGCAAAAGACTGCACGTCTTTGGAGTGTGGGATGAAATTGACCTGAGGAGAACATGCAAACTCTGGAAAGTCTGCATTGTAATTGAATCCAGGATCTCAGAACCAGGATATCTGCTTCTGCCAGTGTGCCACCCAAAAATAAGGGTGTAGTGTTGGCGTCCTAATGCTAATGCTCCTGGATCCTAACCGGTGACGGTGTCTCCCTGCTTCTTTCCTCTTCGCTCACGTCACTTTGTTGAGCGAAATCAGATGTGCTTGAGTGGGTGATATCCTAAACCGTACTGTCAGGGGGTCCCACAGAACCTTTGGACTAGATAAAGAAGATTGATGGGGGGGCAGCACTACTTACTGTGCATGCATCTCAGTCTCCCTTGATGTGAACCCTTAAATCCTTCAGACGTTTGGTCACGGACGCTAGGGGACCCGTGAAGACATTAAGGTCGGATGAATGCAAGCAAATGCGTAACAGATCGACGGCGCTCTTCATCTTTCCAGATGTCCCTGCCTGTGGAGGCTGGCATGGAGCCGTCAGGAGCAGGAGAAGGAGAGGTGGCATCCTGGTGGAGATCATGCGAGTAGACAAGGGAAGACGGATAGGAGTTCTTCGCTTTGTCACGCCGTCTCAGGCTTTAAGCCCCTGTTTGTCAGTGAGGCGGCAAACACTTTGAAGTGTATAGGGGTTAAGCGTAGCGGGGGATGGATGGCGGCCGGGTGATGGATTCGTGTCCACTCCGGGGACATGAGAAAGCTCCCGGGTCAGGACTCTTTCTGTGGCAAGACTCAGCACCTAGAAATCTGCTTCGCTTTGAAATGTAGAAGCACCTGCTGTAGACGTTGGGTAGACAGCAGTAGTCACTTTTATAATGTTTGGGGCTGTTAGTGCTCACATTGTGTGTACTACTTAATAACAGGCACAGAGGTGCAGCTGGCACGGGTTATTGAGCAGTAGGTCACGCTGACCTGTAAAAGGAAAATGAACTAAAAAAAGCAAGCCTATTCTGAACATTCTTCTGCTTTTAGTAAATGTAAACATAAGCATTAAAGTATTTAGTGTAAAGGTCACGGTAAGACGATGATATCAGGGGCTTCCTCTGGAGCTGTAGGTCAATGGACTGAAGTTCTCCTCTTCCCATACAGACCCGTTCAGATTTACTTTACTCACTGCAAACGTGTTTCGCAATTCTGACGGTGCGGTGGTACGTAGATTAGCCGCAAGTCTAATGGTACAGATCAACGAACGGGCCTGAGGGACCCGGTTTATTCTGGGAGAGTATGGCATCTCTCCCTCTGTCCCTCACATGCAAACACAGCCAGCTGTGCCTGAGGGAGGGGACGATACTCAGCCATCCAAATCTAAGTTTTGACAGCATTCATTTATTTCTCGTTTGTCTCTCTTTCCTGTTCTCTGTATAGTATGTAGGAAATAATGGACAGGAGTCTATTTGGGACACAGCCGAGAAGTTTAATCTGGTCATACAGCGCAAAGGTTAAAAAGCAATCAGAGTTAAATGTTATTAATGCGTTAAATTTAAGAGCTCTATTATGTATATATGTCCATGTTTCTGTCTTTCTGCTTTTGTCTTTATCTGTCTCGTTATTTGTTACTCTTTCTGTTTCTCACTTTTTATTTCGATCTGTCTCTCTTTTTTAATTTGTCTCTCTGTTTGTCTCTTTTTTCTCTGTCTTTTTCTGTCTCTGTTTTTCTCTTTTGTTTGTCTTCGTTTCTCTCTCTCTTATTCCTGTTAATTTGTCTTTTGGCTTCTCTGTTTTATTTACGTCTCTGTATTTGTCTCTTTATAAGTCTTTCTGTTTCTCTCTTTTTATTTCTGTCTCTGTTTCTCAGTTTTTATTTCGATCTGTCTCTCTTTTTTAAATTTGTCTCTGTTTTAAGTCTCTTTGGTTCTCTCCATCTGCCTCCCTCTTTAATTGTCCATGGCTTTTTCTGTCTCTTATTCCTGTTTATTTGTCTCTTGGCTTCTCTGTTTTATTTATGTCTCTGTGTTTGTCTCTTTATAAGTCTATCTGTTTCTCTTTTTATTTCTGTCTTTGTCTCTGTTTCTCATTTTTTTATTTCCTTCCCCCTCTGTCTCTGTCCCTGTTTTTCTCTGTCTCTCTTTTTATTTCTTTCTCTCACACATTCAAATGTTCAAACTTACTTTTTAAATGATTTTTAATTTTGTATCACTTTTTCTGTTTCTCTCTTTTTATTTCTTTTTCTGTCTCTTTTTAATGTATTTTTCTCTGTTTGACTCTGTTTATCTCTGTTTCTCTATTTCTGTTTTTGCTTCTGTCTCCTTCCCGTGTCTTCTTTCAACAGAGCTCCTTATGTCATACTTTTAAGCCTGTCTAAGAATCAAAGTTTTTGGATCAACAAAAAGTTGGATCATCTGAGCAGTTTTTGCAGGACCTTTAAACGGTTCAGGCTCAGCTCGGTTGCTGCTCATGTTGTTTTGCTTTGCGCTGGATGACTCTATAATAAACTGGACTGAGCGAGCAGGAAGCCAGCGAGCGGTTGTGTGTGTTAAAGTTGTGGAATCTTTGTGAGGCTCCACTGTGTTTACATCTTCTACACCCTTTAAAAGGCCTGGCTGACACTGCAGGCGTTATTAATGGCTGTGCTCTTCGCTCAGTTCCGGGCAGACCTGCAGATTTTCAGTGGCCCCCCGTGGTGTAACCATTCTTTCCTTTCTACCTATGAATAAAGAACAAGGCCAGGGATCATCACCTAACCCCAGTCTCCCATGCAAAAAGAATAAAAGAAAGCCTCCAGCCATCTATCACAAGCGAAGCAAACGTGGAGAGGTGGGTTTACAACGCAGGTGAGGGGCTTTAATGGAGGCAAATGAGAGAATAAACAGCATGATACGGGCGGAGATTTATATTGCTTTTAACCCCAGCAGTACAGGGGGCATGTTTTCCTCTCGACTCAACCAAGGTTCTGTCTCGTCCCGTTTTTCTTGACTTATGACCCCTTTTGCATTTTATCTCCCCCGTAATCAGATCTCGATCCGTTAAACTCTGAGAAAGTCTCGCACAGCTCATAACGGCAACATTTTTCTCACAGACTTTTGACGCAACAGTCAACAAGGGTGCCATCTGGGCCTTTATCGCCAAGCAGCCTCCCATGTCAGCCCGAGACGGCGTGTTCTCTTTAAAGATACACACCGGCTGTGTGGTGCCAGCACTTGACTCATTTATAGATTACTCACCGACTCTCAACACTACCAAGCTGTTCCACCTCATTCAACTGATGATATTAGGGCTGGGAGGGTTTTTTTGAGGGGAACTACAGTTTTTAAGGCGCCTGACAGTCAGCGAAAGGTGTTTGAGAGAAAGCTAGAGAGCAGAGAACCTGACAAGAAGATATACAGCCCAGAGCGCACAGACAAATGCTCCTATTTTTAAACTTCAATCCAGGACGCGTTTTGTTGTTCGTCGCTTTGACGGGTGTGTTTCGTCAGCTGTCTGCACTCACGACTGTATGTGATGCAGGCCTGTAGATATCTCCGAAACACGGTGGCAGGAGTGTTGGAGAGAAGCGCAATGGTGAAATAAATGACTTTCTGAGAGCTACTGAGAGGTGGATCGATGTTGGCGTAGCTTCAGCCCTGCCATCTGATTTATGTCCTGCAATAAGTGAGTGTGAATAGCAGTCTGGAGAAAGCCTGTAGCCCACAGTCACACACACACCCACACATTTGTTTGTCTATCATTTTGAGGACTTTCCATCCACGCAATTATTATAATAGTGCCAATTAATGCCCGCTGCGTTCTGCAAGACAGACCGTGGACCTAAATGGGCGTTGATGGAACATGACTATAGTCACAGTCTTTTGCTGCTGCAATATAAAAGAGGAAATGCAAGAAAACTGTGTGCAAACGATACGTAAATGTGTCAGAGATACTGCTGAAAACATGGAACATTCATGAGCCAGATGAAACAGACCGGGAGAGTGAATATGAGCCAATTTTATAGATTATAGACTAGAGAAACTACACAGGTAACGGCGGGACAAACAAAAGGAGTAGTACTTACACCTAGGGCAGGTAGACACACACTTACACGCCATTTACAGCTTCTTAAAAATAAGTAGTGGAAAGTCATCCACACAACCATGAGTAATGTATAAAAAAGTCTCTAAACACATCAACCAAGTTAGAACAGTCATCCAAATGTGAGTGAACAAGAAAATGACCGGTGAGAGTGAGATTTCTTATGTCCTCTTTAACTCCCACCTCTGCTCGTGGATCTGGAGAGTTGATTATCTGTTGACTAACACTTAAAAGGAGTCTTAAGAGATTTTTTTTTCTATTATACTTTATTGTAATTTTTAAGCCTACACAATACAACACTTCCATCTGCACCTAACCTAAACCTCAATGACCTAAAGCAAATCTTTAGGCTCTTAGAGTTTGTCAGATGAAAGTTGCATTCTGATTGAAGCTTGAAAAATGGCTCCAAAATGTCAAAAATTCTTTGTGGGTACATTTGGACATTCACCCACACATGGGGTCGATCGTTTTATCAATCTTCTGCTACTACTAAGATTTGTTGGGCCACTCGCTGAGTCTATTTATACGCAACGTCTATCAACAACCTGGCTTTTCTTACACTGTAGATTACAGCTGAAGCGTATAATCGTAGCTAAGGCCGTTTATTTTTGACCACACAGACCGTGCATATACTTTTCACCTTTTAAATTAGCACAAAGAATTCATTCTTAATGCATGTAATCAGAGACAGATAGAAATATTATATAGATATATAATAATATGAAACGATGTTGACCAAATGTTACTATAGTCACTCAGTAATTTAGATACTTTGCAAATAGTGTTTTAACACAATATGAGAACATTTTATAGAGAATAATAACTTATTTTCTGCCTTTCAAGACTGCGTTTCTCTTTTCTATCAGCGGGTGGTGGAAGGGGTTCGCTTGTACTAGTTTTCTGTCATTCAGATGTGAATTAGACAGATATAAGACAGATTTTTATTTCCTAACGGATGTTAATCGTAGGGACGTTTACTGATTTATTTGTACTAATATCCAAAACCAGAAGGGGGTCAAGTTTATCGGCTGTCACATACAGACACCTGGCAACCAGTGGCATCTGAAGGGAGGAGTCACATGACCCTGTCCAGTAAAAAGCTAAAAAGTGTTTGATTGACAAACATGAACCCTAAAGGATTATGCATGTTTTGTAATATAATACACAAATAATTGGTTATTGATTTAAGGGCTTTGTTAATAGGAATGAAAATAGTCTGTGTGCACGAGGGAGGAGGGCCGTAGACCAGCGGGTTCCTTCACAATCCTGCTTCTTTCCACCAGAGCGCTCTAGAAGGTGCAGTTTATTTTCATCTCATTTGGAGTCTGTTCTAAGAAATCCAGGAAATGAAATATCGTTTCATTGCAATTTGTAGAAGCAACTAAATGTCTGCATTGAAAAGATGTGTGAAAAAATACCAAGCACATTATTAAGAGCGTGGACTAGTTTTCAAAACTGATTTAATCCTTAATTTAAACCACCCACTTCGGTTACCTTAGAAACACAGTTTGACTGGAGCATAAACAAGCCGAGCTTTGGCCTTCTGTGGTCACTTCAGCCAGAGCAGCCTGTTATTCTATCGCAGTCAAACCTCATTAGGTTCAAATTAACACTCGGTCTGCCTCATTATAATGCTTGTCATTTGTATGGTCAAAAAAAAAAGGAAGGTGCGAATGGAACTCGGTCTAATGAAAAAGAAAGTGACGTGAAATGAGAAGCTGCTCTGTGATTTATCGCTCGGAAATCATTACAGAGTGACGAACACACACACTCGCACACAAACCCTGTGCATGTGGAGCACAAGAAAGCCTTTCTTTAATAGTGTGTGTGCTTTTGACAGGTAGACGGAGCAGAGCTTTACACGGTCTCAGTTTGTGCCGTGACAGTGCCATGACAAACACATGCAGAAACTCCGATTTACAGCCTGAACACACTGCGCTGTTTTCCTTACTGTGATTTATTTTGCTCATTAGAGTCGGTGCAAACCTCTCAATCCTGCCTCTTTCCTCTCCGCAGCAAATGTGCTGGACACCATGCTGCTGAGGAATTCTGGGAAAGTGACGATGGATAACCGGAAAGACAACAGTGCAGGATCATCACCTGTGCTTCCTGAGAGGACGTTGTGGTGCCACTGTTACCACCACTGTCCAGAGGACTCAATCAACAATACCTGCAGGTTAGATCGCATTTATTCTTTAAATACGGGACGATTTACTGTAGTAACGGCGCCCACAGGTTAGATTAATCAGAATTACTATTAAAATAGGATACGACTGCTGTACGAAATCCTACAGGTTTAATATTTTTCTATCACTTTAATATCTCTTTAATATATATGGTTACTGTCAGGGGCGTTGCTAGACCTAAAGCTTTACTGGGGGCACAGGAGCAGCCCATACACCACCAGTTTTTTCCCTTTTCCCCACAACCCACCCTTAATTGTTATATTTTTTTAGACATGATTTGTATCCTGGTATATACTTGAAGTTGTCCTGGTCCATATTTTATTTCATTTTGTAATATTTTAATCCGGGTTTAGTCCAAGTCTTTATTTAAGGTTGTTTAGTTCTTGGAAAGTGATTTATGAGGTGTCCAGGAAAGCCTAAAAAATTGGCCCCTAGGTTTAATAAAGCAATTAGCCACAAGAGGGCGTGTGTTACTGCACTTTGATCACTCAGCTTGTGTTGCTATGGTTACTGTGGTTGTTAAATGTCGTGGCTTTCTGTTGAAAGAGGAAGATTGTATTTTTCTGTTTGCTAGGTGTCCTAATTTTAATTCAGAATAGAGTGTAAATTAATGCTTAGGAAAAATATGAGGTAGCTGAGATTTTTTTTATACTGGGGCACAGCAGATTCACACTGGGGCATGGCCCCAGTAAAAGTGTTCTAATGACGCCCATGGTGACTGTGCTAACAATAGGGTGACCAGATCTGAGATGGTGAAAAAGAGGACACCTCAGCAAGGTGGTGGGGGGGTTTGGCAGTTTACTAATAATGGATCAAATGTTCAAAAACAGATATTTCAAAGATAAATATATATA
>JAVSBU010040903.1:0-14317 GCA_033118015.1 Loricariichthys derbyi
TTGACAGATATATGATATTGATGTTATTAGGATTCAATGGTGAAAAGATAGTTTTGTGATGAATTTGCCCTTTAACAAAAGTGTGATGGCAGCCTCTACAAAATTGTCAAGTGTGGGAGTATTTAAACACTAACATGGAAAGTTTACGCAAAATCATTTAAATTGACCTGTTCATAGAGAACAAGTTTGCAATGAAAGTTCATGACTGTTTGCCAAATTTGAACACACCTCGCGTATGTGGCTCTAGATATTAACTATCAAAATTAGTTTGTTGCCGCTCTACAGTGAAATAAAGTGGTGCTTGAAAGATTGTGAACCCTTTAAAGTTGTGTTTCTACATAAATATGACCTAAAACATCATCAGATTTTTATACAAGTCCTAAAAGTAGATAAGAACTTAGTTAAATGAACGAGACAAACCTATTATACTCTGTCATTTATTTATTATGGAAAATGATCCAATATTACATATTAGTGAATGGCAAAAGTATGTGAACCTCTAGGATTAGCAGTTAATTTGCAAGCGAAATTAGGTAGGTGTTTTCTGTCAATGGGATGATAATCAGGTGTGAGGGGGCACCCTGTTTAATTTAAAGAACAGGGATCTATCAAAGGCTGCTCTTCACAACACACGTTTGTGGAAGTGTATCATGGCACCAACAAAGGAGTTTTCTGAGGACCTTAGAAAAAGAGTTGTTGATGCTCATCAGGCTGGAAAAGGTTATAAAACCATCTCTAAAAAATGGGGGGGGGGTGTATGTATAGCTATTTTTTTTAGACATTCCATTACTTTACATTACCCTTAGGACTTAGAATTTGTACATTTTTACAATACAAGCAATTGTGGGTTAAAAGCCCAACAGTGGCAGCTTGGCAGAGGTGGGATTTGAACCCTGGACCTTCTAGTCCATAGACCAACACCTTAACCACTAGGCCTCCATAGTGCTCCAGTGAAAAAGGAAGTAATATATGCACTAAAGGAAAGTTTCTAAAAGTTGTTGGGGGTGATAACTGTGTGTAGTTTTGTTAATAATTATTTTTAAGGCTGTTTAATTTTTTTCAATATGAGATTCAAGCCAATTTACAAAAAAGGTGAATTTCTTAAAGCTTGATTGTAGACTTAAACTCTCTCTGCATCTTTCTCGCTAGAACTTTGTGCCTTTCTGTTTACTTTTCTTTTAATTTCATTTCATATGCAAGTTCCTTGAAAGTCTAGCTTTCTCTCTCTCCTGGAAACTAATCTGCATGTTTGTACAGTAAAGATGACCGCATTTGTTTTTTTTTGTTTTTTTTTTTTGTTTAAATCATTTGACTGTCACAGTTTGGCCTTTCATGCAAGAACAAGGCAAATGTGCTGCATTGTGAATATTTAACCTTATTTAACCCTGGCTCTTTCTCACATAATCTGTACGTATTTAGCAATTGTACCCAACAAGTCACTGTAGTGTCCAAGTATTTTTTATTTTTTTTTATCTTTATTAGGGTAGCTTCTCTATACTTGTGCATCTGCCATGTGCTCTACAGTTGTGGTAGTAGGAGTATCATTTTTTATAGAGGTCACTTTTATTGCCAATAAAATTATAATGAACAAATGAAAGACAAAACATAAGCCGTCATCGCCATCACTAGTAACCAATACATTTTACTATTAAGCAGTTTTGCCAAACGTATCTAGACAGCCCATGTAATTACTGTAGCACAGCGGGCTCTCTAACCTGGGTCTGTGTGTTGATGAGCTAGCGACTTTGCAAAAGCAGATTTTGGCACATAAGGTACATTTTGGCAAATTGGGTCACGTAGCTCCAAATGCACTTAAGAGGTAAAACATGATGCCAGTGAGTGTGATTACATGCAAATTTCTTAGATCTGATTAGAACTCAGATTACATAAACTGATAGACCTGGATTTGATCTAGCTAATCAGATTTATCAGCACGTGTGCACCTTTACTCTGATTTCAGTCTTTTCCAAGGCTGAACATGCATGCAAATGTAAATGAGAGAGTGTAGAGCTATTCCGGAAGTGGCTAGCAGAAAGCGTGGTTGCCAGGTCAAAGTTTCTAAGAATAAATTGCTTCCTTTGAGATTGTTTCCATAGATCTAGTTGCTTGTTTCTCTCGTGAGATCTGGCAACCCTGGAATTGAATGCAGCTTTCTCGAAACATCTACCAAACACCTTTGTGGAGACTGAAAGGCAGTATATGCTTGAGGAAATTAATTTGATTCTTTATTAAATGATTAAAGCTTGGTGTGTCGGATCCTTCTATGAGATTATTGGCTTTTTCCAAAATAGAAGTAGGATTATTGTCATATAAACCCAGAGCTTTCCCATTTTCTGAAGTGCATGTGAACTCGTTGATTGCATTATTGACCCAATCTGATTTTCTGCAGTTATCAGATTATTAAAATGCATGTAATCCCGCTATCTTTGTTCTTTAACATGTGGGACTGTGCAGGGTCAGAACCACAGTGAAGTTCGTAGGTGAATAACCTACACTTTTAAGTTTAGTGGTTATTAGAGGAGAAACATCCTATGAGAAACCATGGAGCAGTTTCCTCCTCTTCTTTAAGCAGGGCACTTGCATGCACTTAGAGCAAGGTACGTTCGTTAAATACTGGAAGCAAACACAAGAGGTAATGGTGATGAGAAACATGAGACACAGAGGATGAACATCCGATGAAGCCCAAATCAGTATGCAGATGGCAATCTGGAGGGCAGATCAGAAACTGCTCCAGGACAAAATATTCCAGTTTAACTGAAAGTAGGTAGCTTGATTCGAATATGCCTGAACATGGGGCTTTTTATATAAGAAATAATGGAGCTGTTTTCCTGAATGAGTTACATATTCGTGGGGTTTAACTGCATATGAGGTGGAGGAACTTCCCAGAAAGAAAATGCTTCAGCAAATGGCCATAAGACGGTTTTCCATCAGTAATTTGTTCTCCATGTTGGATATTTTCCCTTGGGTCCCCTGAGTGGTTAAAAAGCATTTCACATCACTCAGTGCCTTTAGAAATGTGTCCATCCATTTTTTTTTTTTTTGGTCAATTTTCAATATAATAAGGATATTAAGGCTCTGAGTGTCGACTGGTTTGATGCTAATGTTCTTGTAATCAAAACTTCGAGCAAGTTACTCAAAATGTCTTTAGGATGCGCCGATGTTCATGTGGATGTTAAAGCCCGTTTACACATAGATGGTTTAGTCGGCGGGTAGTACAGCGAACTTTGCTCGATGTACTACCCGCCGACTAAATTGGTCTGCGTTTTGATCGTCATATAACGTGCTAAATCTGCCGAATAAAGCGGTCTTTTGACGCCGTAGCATCCGGCACACGTCAGGTAACAGGGACTATTACACAGTTCTATCCCTTACAATCGCATGTAAAGACGCAGGTGAGAACGGCAGTGTTCTGCTGCCGCTGAAAAAGCCCTGTATACCGTTGGTTAATCCCCAGGATTTTACACAGGCAAACAGATCATGGGTTACTACAGGATCATTTGCATATTTAGGCCCCGCCCCTAGAGTATCCAGTGTGAGTGTAATGGCTGCACACACACTCATGTTCTGGAGTTGATACAAAGCTGTAAGGATTTATTTGACCAAGAAAACATTTGTACATGGACATTGATGAAGCTGAAGGCATGAGACAACAGGGACCATGCTGGAACTTTGAGGTGAGGTCTGCATGCAGCGTGCTAGCCTTTTTATACTGACTGTACTGTTGCCCGTTTGTAACACTGTTTTAACAGGGAGGTGACGTATAGAACTGCGTACTGTCCATTAGCGGTGCCGTTTTGATCGCCTCTGTCGCTGGTTAAAACTCCGTTGGGTACACCGGTGAGGGCTCTATACGCCGTTGCTTAGGGATACAACGCCGGGCGCTGAATAATGGCGGTGTAAACTGCGACACTACAGGAATGGAAAGGATGAAACAGCGATTAAAAAGTATCACACACCGTCACGCGTCTTCTCCGGGAGCACTCCCAGAATTATTCAACATGTTGAATAATTTTTTTCTATGATTCCCAGTGAAGCTGGAACTAAGCCACGCCCCCTAGCACCGGCGTTAACAACGGTATTTGATCTCTAAGACGGCCCCGGAGGAGCCAAACACTCTTCCGGGACGCTTCCAGGAACTCTTACTGTCTGTGTAAATGGGGCCTAAGTGTTACAGGATGAATTTCTGTTTGGTGGTCAATCTATTTTTTTTCTTTTTTTTTTTTTAAGTGGAATTTTGTGAGTCATCAATAGAAATGATGAAGATGATATGGAAGTTATTTTCAATGCCTTTTTTTTTCCTCCTCCAAACATTTGTTAAAATTTGATTTTTAAAACTTTGGCTACAGTGATTTTAAAAATCTGCTACATTTGGACCCTCTGGTGGTTTTTTATTCATATATAAGGTACTTTTGTAAAAGTAATATAGGTGTGTGGGTGTACAGCATTCATCTTCTCACTTAAGCAACCAAATGTCTTACAGAATTCTCCATGACCATTTTTGGGCTGGAGGACAGAAGCAGTTATAAACAATGAGAGTAGCTCTAGTGCTTTGCTGCTTTCTTTGGGTAAGAGAGAGAAACCCCGACTGGATGGCGACTGATGAATGATGCTCTTAGTTGCTAAGGGAATCAGTCTTCCATCACATTAAACTTCTTTGCCTTTGTAGATGGCTGAACTATGAACACAGGGTTTTGTCTGTAACTGCCAATTTATCAGAAGAAAACAGTGATCTGGTTTAGAGGGTTTCTTGAAATTTTTGTTGTTCTTGATGTTATGGCTGTTTTTTTTTTTTTTTTTTTTTTTGTTCCTGTGGTTTCATGGGGCTCTGGGGCTGGTGGGGAAATAAATGATACATCCCGTTTATCAGCTCACCCACCAGCAGGTAAAGCCTTCAAATGTAAAATTGTAACTGCATCTCAAAGCAGCACAGGAGAAGAGCAAGAATCAAATTAGGGGATTGTCCTATTTTTAGAGAGGTGTTGTGAGGGGGGGTTTTGAATTAGAGGAGTTGACTTTGGCCTGTTTCTTCGTCTCTATGGTAAGTGACGTGACTCGACTGGAAAGTGTGTAGGTTTTCTAACATTTTGTTCCGTATTCCATATGGTTATTCTGTGTCAATTTAATAACAGGCTTTTTCTCTCACTCGTATTCGGACGCCTTTTCTATGTGGATCTCAGCTTTGAACTGCAGCGAGTCTCGATTTGTTCACTAAAGCTGCTAGACCAGTAAGTAGTTCCTCAAGGCCACTATTGTGTGCTGGAGCCACCTGGAGCTCTGCATCACTCGATACCCCACCTGAGGCTATCGACTGTTATCGTTAGAGAATTTGAGCCATTGCCATTCCCTGCTGTTTGAGGAAATTCAATTTCCTGCTGCACGTCCGTCATGGGGATGCGGGTTGGGCTGAAACCTGTCGAGTGTTTAACCGTGACCGCTTTTGGCTCTGAGACACGAGTGCTGGGAATCACTACTTATTGAGCTCGTGTTCATACTCGTGCCCCTCCATAAATCTTTGGTTTTAGGTTGATGTTATTGTTGTGTTTTCATTGTAGTACCCCTGAACTAACAAACAGAAGTTTAAATACTCTCTTAAATGGCCGACTGGTGATTTGGATTGGAATTGTAGTCAGAATTCGACCTCTGACGGTCCTGCTTGGAAATTATTAGCAGCTAATATAAACTTTAACTTCTAAGTTAGCTGGTTATCTGCACAAATAGGGATGAGGCACATAATGTTTTTGGAAACAATTTTACATTCATGTTTATCTGTTTCTTATTTTTTGTGGGCTGGGTGGCCTGGTAAGGTATTTACGAGAAAACACTGGGTTTTAATAACAAGCAGCCCGTGGATATTTTAATATGGTTAAGATGGCTGCACCTACTCTAGAGCATGTAGCTAAATATGTTCTTTAAATGTGAAAACTGCCCATTTTGCTCTAGCATTATTTGAGTCACAGAGTGGCGCAACGGTTAGAGCAGTTGCCTCAGAGCTCCAGTGTTTCAGATTCGATCCTGGCTCTGCATGGGTGTATTTTGCTTGTCCTACCGTGTCCACATAAGTTTACTGTACACGCTGGTTTCCTTCCAGTCCAAAGACATGTATTCAGTTAGTTAATTACGTTAAATTGATCGTGCATGCGTGCATTGTTTAAAAATCCTAATTTATTTTAATTTCTGGCAGCTAGGTTCTCTGTTTAAATTAGTCTCCAAGAAAAGTATGGGATATTGAGTTTTAATTAAAACTCAAATAAAAAAAAAAAAGGTCTCTCACAGTTATTTAATAGATGGTGAAGCTACAATAGAACATTTTATTTACAATTTTAAACCTGTTTTTAGTCATTTGTTTTCACTGCCGGGTACTAAAGGTTTACGTGCCTTGTTTAGCAGTCAGGAATGAGACCATCAGAGGTACAGCACAGGTTAAACAACTAGGAGATAAAGTTAGAGAGGACAGACTGAGATGGTTTGGACATGTCCAGAGGAGGGACAGAGGGTATATTGGTAAAAAGATTTTAGAAATGCAGTTACCAGGAAAAAGACGAAGAGGAAGGCCAAAGAGGAGATATATGGATGAAGTTAGAGAGGACATTGAAGTAGTTGGTGTGAGGACAAAGGATACAGGGGACAGAGTGAGATGTAGGAGGATGACTCGCTGTTTCAACTCCTGAAAAGGGAAAAGCCGAAAGAAGAAGTAATTGAGCACTGTTTACACAAGAAAGTAACCTAGAGCTCTCCATCCTTGTAGGTGATGCATGTGGTAAATCGTGGTTATTTGTATATTTTGAGAGCTATTATTACTTATATTTATGCAAATTGCTGTTCCCAAAGTAAAATATTGTATATTGTAATAAATATTGTGTATCATGAAAATGTTTTTTTAAATATCACACATACAGACGTGGCTGCAAAATTTATCCTTGCCATGGCCTACAGTGGACTAGTGTCTCATCCAGGGCCTGTCTGCCTTCTATGTTCTCCAGGGAAAGGTGCCATCAGAGTGCATGCTGGGAATAAGAGGGCTAAAGGGGGTGTGGTGGGGAGGGGGGGGGGGCCCCCTTTTTCCATTACTGTATAATTTTTAAGTTGAACATGTTCCTGATTGTATTAATCTCCATCCTTTGGCTTTATAAAACAAAGTCTTTAGGTATCAGGGCCCTGTGGGGACGTGGCTGTTAATTGGAGTAGTGACAGCTGACAGGATCTTGATTGCCTCTGTGCAGCTCATTAGCTGTTTGCCTTATCTGAAGTGATGGTTAATTTCCGGCAGTGTCAAAGTGCTACATTGAAGAGCTGACTCGGGTTTTCAAAAGGTTGTATCTTGAAGTCACAGCAGTCTGTATTCATGAAACGAGTGAAAGCAATTAGAGACGCCCTGTGTTTGTTTTCGGGAAGCGCTGCCAGCATGGCACCAGGTCTTTCTGAGCTTGGAAGTTGGAACAAACCAAAATTTCTTTTTTCCTCCTGCTGGAATTTGTAGAGACATGGGAAATAATATGGGCTAGAAAGGCCTTGCCTGTAATGTGACTGGATTTTAGTGAATGACAGTAAAAGGATATTTTTAGTCATTTAAAATGTTCTTTCCTTGGGAAAGACCTCCAGGTTTGGGTTGTCGTGCAGATGCTCTTCTGCCTTGAGAGAATTCACACATGGTGCAGGATTTTGAATTTAATTTTGTTCAGTTGTTCAGTAATCTGATTTAAATTGGAGAAAAGATTTTATTGCTGCATGGAATGTTTTTTATTTTTATTATTATTATTATTATTATTATTTTTTTAAACACACCTATATTTAGAAATTTGTAAGGGCACATATTACCTCTCATTATGTAGGGCATCATGTCAGAGTGCAATAAGTAAAATTTTATTGTAACTGATAACAATCATCATACAGTACATTGTATTTTAAATATATTATGCTTATATGATGTCCTACTATTGTATTTTACATTAAAATTATTGGCATGCGTGTTTAAAAAAAAACACAATAAAAAAGCTTTCACGAAAGCTTTCACGAAATGTGAGCAGAACGGATTTTTGCATAAATCTTCCATAGATGGCCTAAAGCTCATAAAGTTCGTGAAAAGTTTCCTCACTACATTTCCTACTACATGACTCCCTATGTCACTCTGCCGACTTCCTCTGTGGGAGAGTACTTTGTATCGCATCGTGAAATTGTATTGTAATTGATGGTGAAACTCGCCATCGTCCTTTCGTTATTTCAAAATCGTATGTACCCAATA
This sequence comes from Loricariichthys derbyi, assembly GCA_033118015.1. Classification (NCBI taxonomy): domain Eukaryota; kingdom Metazoa; phylum Chordata; class Actinopteri; order Siluriformes; family Loricariidae; genus Loricariichthys; species Loricariichthys derbyi. The sequence goes on from JAVSBU010040903.1 coordinate 8,240, forward strand.
TCAACATTTCTGTATTTTGTGAGCAGCAAAAGGATAACATTTTTCGTCTTCTGTTTTTCTGCTGTGAAACAAAAATAAATGTAAAAATTCCTCCCCCCAAAAATAAAAACCCCGCAACGTCACGTTCGGTGTGTAATAGCCAGAAGACCGGAATGCCGTAGTCTGATCTGATCTGAATCTTGAATCCTGCTTAAATCATCACTTACATACCACAATATTTGAGTATTGTTGCTGACCAGTTGCATCCCTTCAAGGCCTCTACTGATCATCTAATTTCCAGCATGATGGTTAGTTCAGTGTTCTTCAATGGTCTTCCCAGTGACCAGATCTGAAAACCTTTTGGATTTGGTAGAATGGGAAATTCATAACATGAAATTGCACCTGAATGATCTGCAGGTTCACATGATGCAGTCATGACAATGTGGAGCACCATCACAATACAGTATTTCCAACAGCTTGTGGAACCCCTGCCATGGAGAATTAAGTCTGTTTTAAGAGCAAAGGGAGTGTGTATAGTGTTCCTAATAGTGTTCATGGGCAGCATGGTGGTGCAGTGGTTAGCAGTGCATCCTCATAGGGATCTCTGGTCTGATCCCTACCCTGGGCTCCAGCTGTGTGGAGTCTGCATGGTGTCTCCATGGGTTTTCTCCAGGTACTCCTGTTTCCTCCCACGTTCTAAAGATGTGTGTTAGGTTAATTTATGTTTCCAAAGTGCCCCGTGTGTGAATGGATGGATTGGCACCTTGTCTAAGGTTGTTCCTGCCTTGTGCCCTGTGTCGCCGGCTGAGCACCGGCTGTCCCACGACCCTGACCAGGATAAGTTTATAAGACAATGACTGAAGTACTCAGTAAGTATAAGTATGGCGGTGGGTTTTATAGATTTGATTTTTTCCATATTTGCACCCACATGGCCACCTGTACAGAGCCTCGGTGTACACTCACCGTAGGAGATCTTTCATCCCTTCCCCTCTCTCTGCCACCGTTTTGCATCTTACTGAAACCAGAAAATGCGTGTAAGGCCCAGCGTGGTGTCTGTGTGTCTGGTAGAAGTTGAAGGCTTCCGACTGAGTCACTGTTAATGCTTTGATTACAGGCTTCATCACAGCAGCTGAAGTTCACGACGTCAGACTCCTGTGACCGCATTAAGGACGAGTTCCAGTTCCTGCAAGCACAATATCACAGGTACGTGCTAAGCTCTCCCCCTCCTCTTATGACTTCTGTTTCTGTCACTTGTTTTTCCTCAAGGACAGTTTATACTTCTGCATGTGTGTGTCTGCTAAAATGAGTCTGTATATGATACGTGGACATCTACCTACAGCAGTCAGCCCAAATTAAAGGCACCCCTGGTGAAAACGTGGTTAAAAACTCAGCTTTGTTAATGCACTTAATCTCTCACTGACATTGAGAAACAGTTTATATTTTGAAAAATGTTATTAGACCACGTTTAATGTTCTGACACAGACCACATTCCCACTCCTTAATAGGTGTGTAAGAATTAGACCCTGTTTGATTCATGATTTGATTTTCTTACGATTTTTTGTTTCAGAAGTGCAAACAGTGCAAAAAAAATTCCCATTTTTGGCTAAGTTTTCAATTAACCAAAAAGCTCCTCCCTGCATTAAATTAAATTACTGAAAGTATTTTTTCAAATAAAAATATGAACAACAAGAATCTTCAGTCTGCTAATTTAAAAGAAATTTGATTACAAATAATGCATACGTATGGAAGCATAACATATACTTGCGCCCTCTGGTGTTAAAAAAATGCAGCTGCATTAGGTGGAATAATAAACAGATCACGTGACATCGTCACTCAAACAATCATTCACCCCTGGGGCTGGATTCACAAACACTTTCTTAAGGAAAGACTTGCAAAGGACCTTCAGAAGGACCTTCCACGTTCTTAAATGCAGTTCTCAGAAAAAAAATAAGAAATTATTAATCATTATTAATTATTTAATTGTTTTCTTATGAGGGTTATGTTGCATTTCACAGATTACATTATATGTTACGAGATACGTTTGAATTAGTATTTAATGCTATTTCCATTCTTTAGTTTAACTTGCGCAGAGGACAGCAAAACAATAGATGAACATCAAAGACATTATACATCTTTGAAATTATATATTGAAAAATCTGTTTTGAAGTTTTATAAATTGAGATTATTCTCTTACATGCTAAAAAGTTAGGCTGATGTAAGGTTCAGAAAACATTTAAGAACGTGTTCAAGAATTAAAAAAAAAAAGATGATTCATGTTCGTATCGTAAATTGTTCGAACAATAGCAATTTGTCATTTTTGTCCTGAGTATGAACTTAAGGAAAAAACAAGATTTACTGCCTGCAACACACTCCTTAAAAGTGGCATTTGTGAATGCAACCCCATATTGTAGTGCTTGATAAAGGTTTACCAAAGTAATCCCATACCCCTGTGGTTGAATCGGCTTTTATTGAATGGTGGTTCTTCATGCAGTGCCATCGGTTCATTAATTCAACAATGTTATTGCATATCGACTGATTATGCAAAGTTCATATATTGATATTATAATAGAAAAAGGTGACTCTCTTCATCCCTAGTATCAGGATGGCCACTCTTTCCTTTAACAAATGTATTGTTTGTTTATTCAATGCCACATCAGCATCAATGGCTATATATGACAAGGGTAAGGTTATAAAAAACTACTCAAACACACACTGGACCAATTTAGAGTGATTATTTAATCTAAAGCATGTCTTTGGCCTGTGGGAAGAAACCACAGGACCCAGAGTTTGCCCACATGGCCATAGGGAGGACATGGACTCCACACAGTTGGGGCCAGAGGCCAGGATTGAACCAAGGATCTCTGGAGCTGTGCTGTCCTTAAAACAAATCTTGCTAACATTATAGTTATTGGCTCATGGACTGGATACAGTCTGTTTAATTCAGCAGCTGCTGCTTTTTGGCTGTTTTAGATGCAAATTATTTTTTCAGTCCAAATGAAACTGTTCCAGTTGCAGTTTCCACTGAATTGTTTATATGCACACTAAACAGTAAACATTCTGATAAATTCTCCATTTACTTGAACCAGTCCGTGAAGCTATTGGCATGAACGGAACACTGTTTTGTGTGAACGTCACTATAGCCTTTTGATCTATATAAGGAAGAGTTTCTGGTGGTTCAATGTATTTTAGTGTAAAAGTGTAGCAGACCTGAAGTACAAAATGGGGGAGGAGTTAGAAATCAGATCATGCAATATTCTTGCACATATCGGGAAAACCCACTGTTGTTCTATGTAATACAACTATGTATCTTTTAACGTTCTGCAAAACGGGTCATTGACCAAGATGGACATTGGTCGCCATAGTTATTATTACTGTAATGTACATATAAATGGTATATTCACAAGAATCTTTGGGCTTTTCCCTTCTCAGGAGTCGCCACAGCGACTCATTCTCCTCCATCTCTCTGTCCTCTGCATCCTCTGTCCTCACACAAACTACTTCCATATCCTCTCTAACTGCATCCATATATCTCCTCTTTGCCCTTCCTCTTTGTCTTTTTCCTGGCAACTGCATTTATAACATCCTTCTACCAATATACCCACTATCCCTCCTCTGGACATGTCTGAACCATCTCAGTCTGGCCTCTCTAACTTTATCTCCTAGTTTTTTAACCTGTGTTATTCCTGATGATGATCTCATTCCTAACTTTATCCATCCTTTTCACTCCCAAAGAGAACCTCAACATCTTCAGATGTTTGTTAAACGGTTATTACCTGTGGTTATTTTTAACGGATGATTATTTTTGAACAGATTTGCCATCCATATTGTTGACAATTTGAGATTTTTTTGTTATATTATGGTGAGTTATGTGCAATATGTAATTGTTTAGAGGATTATCCATCTCGGTCAATTAGAAATGCAAGGTCTTGATCAGATTACTCAATTTGGTACGTGTGTGAGATTGATTTCTTTTTCAGTTGACCTGTTAATCCATTTATTAATAGCTTATTGACTAATTGAGGGAGAAAATCTGCCAACCTGCCATATACCCCTTGGAGTCGGACTCCTTTTATGCCAGTGCCCCTCTTACCAACGAGAGGTCACGTCTCCTGGCAACCAACATTACCCAAGAAATCCTAAGCTGTCCCCAAATCAGACAACTCATCAATTTCTACGAGCAACCGGTCTAAGAACATTAATCTAGTGTTGTAAACTACCCACCCCCATTAAAAATTTGTATATAGGCCCAGGGCTGATATGGCATTAATAAACCACGAACGAACAATTAATGACTTATTAGGCTGCTTCATAGAATTTGACTTGGATTTGTTGTTCCTTCCCAAGTTATATCATGATATATAACCATGCATGATAATGAATCATTAACCGTGTTACTGGACTAAAGGTCCACCTCGTACAGTTAGTATTAAACTAATATTAAAGTACACATTAAACAAAATTGGATCGAAGGTTATTTGCCCCACAATATAAATTTAGATCTGTGCTTCAATTTTTAGAACTGCTCATCTGCCTCAGCCTTTTCTGTATTACCATGACAACGAGTGCGCTGGTGTTTAACCCCTTTTTACATGTGAAGCATATAAGAGGAGGGGCCCCACACTTCCTGTATCTGTTCAGCCCCTCTAGCATTTGGCTTTGACATTTGACTTAAGTCAAGATCCCACTTGCAATGCCCCCTCTCTCTCTCTCTCTCTCTCTCTCTCTCTCTCTCTCTCTCTCTCTCTCTCTCGCTCTGTCTGTACTCTGTATAGCCTTTTAAAGGAAATGCACCATGGGCGGTCTCCAGAGCCCAAATGAGTCGTGTACACCCCCCCCCCCCACACCCCACCCCCCTGTGCATAAATAGATCAGGGAATACATAAATCAAAATAAGGATGACAGCAGGAGCGATTTGGAGGTAGAGAGAAACGGCAATAAAACTACATCAGCGTTACTTGGGTTTCTTCCCCCCCCTTTTTTCCCTGATAGCATCCTCTGAAGCTTCTGGCAGCTGTGGCCAATCATGGCTGGCATGGCCAATCACAGGTAGCCTGGCAGCAGGGAAGAATGTTGCCATGACAACCCCCAATGTATGTTATGGCTGTTTTTTTTTATTCTCTCCAAATAACTGGAAGCACCAATCTATGAGAAAGGAGAAAAGAGCAAGAGCACCTGTCATTCAGAACGAGAAAAGAGCAGGCAGGAATTGAAATGCTTTCTATCTGAAGCTTGATAGCTCTGGTGTAGTGGTCACAGTTTCTCTCTAATAATTCTCTTTTTTTAATACGAGTTTGATCTTGTTCTTATCTGCAGTCTGCCTGAATCCACTGGTCAGTCACAGACCATGGTCACAATACGTAACTTCTAGTAGGTATATGTAGTTTTTCTCTTTTCAGGTTAAACTGCGGTACTGTTATAATAATGATTCTGTCTCTCTTACTCTGTCAGTGATTTGTGTTGGTACGCAATGAACTAGAACACAAAGTTCTGTTGGTTCAGTTCCTGATGCAGTGGAAAATGCCCAAAATAGAGGAAGAGAACTCATTTTGTACTTTTAGTGATTGATTCAACTTTTTTTTCCTCAACAGTCTAAAGCTGGAATGTGACAAGCTGGCCAGTGAGAAGTCAGAGATGCAGCGTCATTATATCATGGTAAGTGCTGCTGCTTTTGACTGGATCGTATACAGGGACAGGAAGAGTAAAAGAAATGTTTTCAGGAACTGGAGCGTATACAGGGACAGGAACAGTGACAGAAATGATATCGGGAACCGGAGCGTATACAGGAACAGTGACAGAAATGATATTGGGAACCGGAGTGTGTACAGGGACAGGAACAGTGAGCGACATGTTAATGGGAACCGGAGCGTGTACAGGGACAGCAACAGTGACAGAAATGATATAGAGAACCGGACCGTATACAGGGACAGGAACAGTGACAGAAATGATATAGAGAACCGGACCGTATACAGGGACAGGAACAGTGACAGAAATGATATAGGGAACCGGACCGTATACAGGGACAGGAACAGTGAGAGACATGTTATCGGGAACCGGAGCGTATACAGGGACGGGAACAGTGAGAGACATGTTATCGGGAAC
>JAVSBU010041004.1:0-14316 GCA_033118015.1 Loricariichthys derbyi
AATGGATGTTTATTAACAAATTAAATTAAGAAATACAATTTCTTTATTTCATTTGCATTTTCCATCGTCTCCCAGTTTTTAAAATGATTGTATTTCGGGTTGTACCCGGAAAGAAGTGACGAAACCCTGTAATGTTACCATTTATTTTTCAATGATGTAACACTCAGATTTAACTGGAGCGATTACTTTGTAAATTAAATTTCCTGGTGCAAATACTTCTTCTTTTTGGCTCTGTCCCAAGGAGCCTGACTCTTCCGGGTCCTTTACAGGCTGATTAGTTTAGTGTGAAATGTACTTCCTTATTCGTTCTTAAGCTTTCTCGTGACTCGTGATAATTTGGGTTCTGATTAGGGTTTGGTCCTCCTCCTAGATTTTTAGAAAAGGGTTAAATTTGTTAGCAAGATGCAGGAGGAGATAGAAACTTATGACTGGTGCTCTTGCATCACTCACTTTCTTCTCACGTTTTTATCATTGCATGTGATGCCAGGACTCAAACCCAGGTCTTACTCTCTTTCGGTGCTTCTCTGATCGCCCTTAGTTTTTTATGTTTATTTAACATTGTCATTTCCTCAGCTCCAAAAGCTCAGGTTCCTGCGGTCGTAAATAACGTGAGGATAAATCACTGTGAATCTGATTTTCTGGAAATAAGAAACGTTGGCCAGGGGATGGGGGCTCTGGCTGTTTCCAGGTCTCAGAAGTGAACTGAACGCCACGTTGAAGTTTGTGTAAACACGTCCTCACACATCTTAAGGAAATGCACAACGTTTCCTTAATGATGACGATAACCTCGATTTCAAAGGACTGAGTGTTCACCAGGCTCCGGCTGTGTAAATTTACAGCAGCTTATCTTGACAGGTTTATTTGGAAAAGACGCTTTCAGATAAATGTTTCGTGTTATCAAAGCGCTTTTTTTTTTTTTTTTTTTTTTTTGGGCTGAGCCGCTGTGGGTCAATTTGGGAGTGTTTGAAGATCGTAGCAAGATTGCGAGGTCATGGAGTGGAACCTTTGGGAATTGTGGTGGTGGAAAAGCCCTGCTGCCTCTCAGTAACGGCTCAAAAACGTGATTTCCTTAAGACGTCTTTCACCTGAAGAGCCGAGTGATGAAGGGAACGGCTGCCTCCTAATCACTTCCTTTTGAATCTTTAGCCTGATGAGTTGAGTTCATTTCCTTATGCTGGAAATAATTCTGATTTAGAGGAGGATTTAGAGATCAGCTCATGTTAATACCTGCTAAGACGAGCTATGGAATGAAGACCAGACCTGTCCTCTTCTGAAGGTGGTCCTTTTAGGGCTGGTGCTCAAATTAAATGAGGCCTGTGTGACCTGAAGTCTTTTTGACTCCTTTCTACACCTTCAAAGCACAAAAATAATCAGCAGGTTATCAGCTGTTAGCATTAGTAAGCTGCTCAAACTTTTACCACATTTTGTCCTTTTCTCACAGTAAATACGGTCGGACTCAAATTTCACCATAAAAAGAATGTAAATAGGAAGAATCCATCCCTGTGCACAAAAAGGGATTTTTTTAAAGCCTATAATTGTTAAAAGCCTGAGAAAAGCAGCCAAATCCAGTATAATAATTAGTAAAGATGAAAAATAAGTGAAATGTAAAGAGATAAAAAAGTGAAACAGTTTCGCTGAGACTGAGGTGTCTGAAATCACACCCATAGTGTGATGTGATATGATATAAAATATATTCTAACATAACATGCATAATATGCTTAAAATCACATCCTAGTTCTTCTATGGTGTTAGTTAAAAATAAAATAGTTAGAATAAAGCAACAGGTAGACTATGTTCTCTCTGTTAATATGTTGTTTCTGTTTAGTTAAACTATTACATTGAACGTATTACCGCTAATTAGATAAACTCTTTCATTATTACGCATAATATCTAAGCGGCCCAAAACCTTTGGTCCCTTGTAGAAACTTGGTTTCTTCCTCGTAACATTTAGGGACTTTTTCCTTGCCACTGTTACCTTAGTCTTGCTCATAGGGTTGAATCTGAATGACGTATCTTTCTAAAAATAGTATGCTCAAATGCGCGTGAATGTAAGCTCCTCTCGGACAAGCATCGTATTGTGACGCTGACATTTGGGCTTTTATTGCTTCTTAACTCGTTATCAAAACCGCTTAGAAATGATCACAACAAAGCATTGCAGTTATGCATTGTGCCGTAGCGACTCAAAATACTCCAACAAGGACAACATGAAGGGATTAACGTTTAATAGAGGGCTCGAGCACAATGGGGAATAGCAGACTTCATACACAAAAAAAGTAAAGGACACGTATATATGCACTGATGAACACCGACCCGATACCAGCTACATACTCCAGAACACGTTGTTTTTTTTACTGTTAATAAGTCAGTAACATAACTAACAAACCCAGAAGTGCGGTAATGGCCACATGCACTAAATACAACAGGGCTTCCTAAAAGTTTTAAAAGCATTGAAGTCATACTTTTCAAAGTCTTTTTAAGATATTATTTCTAAAGTCACAAGATATAATATAATAAGACGATAGAGTTGTGACGGGACCGCTGCCGGGTCTCATACAAACAGCTAACTTTCCAACTCACCTACTCACTAAATCTGTCTTTGTACTGGTTGAATACTTATATGTACCAGTAGCCATGTGGAAAAATTTGCCTGAAACATCCGGGTCAGTTGTGACATCATTCGGACTCAACGCTATTGGGATTGGCTTTATAAATTAGTAGATATTATTAAATTATGAAGCTGCTTTGAGACAATGTCCCATTATAGAAATAATAGCTATAGAAATAAATCTGACTTTGACTTGACTATGGTGTTTGATATACTGTGTTAGTGTGTTATCGCCACCAACTGGTGGTTGAAAGATCACACCTCAGTGTTCACCATAGATTGTTCAAATTTGGGGGCAATAAAAAGTTAAACGGACCAGTTGACATCCAAATAGTTCAAGGCATTTAAATTCCGAGGTTCAGCTGTACACCCACATTTCCTAGACATATTACTGTTTTTAATAATGGTTAATCTGCGGCCCATATTTCTCCCTCGCTCACTCCTCACACACATCTGTATCGTTAACCCTTGTGTGGATGTTTTAATTACCATTATATCTGTTGGTTTGTTTTTAATGCTCTGATTTGTTTATTTTTTTAAAATATGTTTTACACTGTGCTTTTCCCCTAGTCAGAAGATCGCAAGATTAACCCCCAGGTGTCTCTCTACCTGCTCTCCCAGGTACCTGAACCTGCAAATGGCTTTAAAGTCCACTACCCTTCTGAGAAAAAATAATCTGATCACCTTACACTTATCTGATTATGGGACGCCTCGAGGGTCAGATGTTAATTAGATTCCATCAGGCTGTTCGCTGAGCTTCCACACCAGCTCTGATTAAATGTGATTCAGTCACTAACATTGTTAAACAAGTCTCTGTGTGTTAGAATGGGGATAAGTCAAAAATCTGAAGCAGGCGGTACAACAGAGCTTTAATTCTGCTGTGCTGTGTAGTGTTTTATTAAATTAAATGATGAATATCGACGTGTGCTCAGGTTTTCCTCATCATCCACTACCAGCCTCTGGTGAACGCGCTGGCTGACGTCATCCTGAATGGAGACCTGTCAGTGTTCGTGGCTCCACTGGAGCAGAACACACACAAGAATGCGGTGAGTAACACACACACACACACACACACACACACACACTGGATGTTACATAGAGCAAATAAAATATTACAGAATTTGTTGTAACGCAGGATAAAACACAGACGTGGCCAATCCGGACTGAACTAACTAAAAATCAAACGTTGCTCTGTCTGTTTAATCCGTGTCTGTAATTGGATGACAAACTGTCGCTCTGCTCCTGTAGCTGCTGTTTGTTTCTCTCCCTGTGCTATTTGTGGTCATTTTTAAATTCCTAGTCATATTGACATTAACCCAACACCCACGGCCTAAATTTCCCTGTAATGAGCAGAGGGAAAGTCTGATATCAGGTCTGGTATGTGTCAGCATCTCAGAGATTATTTATAAATCATGTGGCATTTCTGAACCAATTCAACTTTAAGGAAGCACTAGTGATTATATTAGTATGGTTAAAAACCGTGCCTGGATTTATTTGATTGTGAAATATTTAACTTGAAGAAAAATAAATTACAACTGTTGATTCACACCATGCTTAAATATAAGATTTATTCTTTTCATAGCTTTTAAAATCTTAGAGGATCAAGATTAGTTTGTAAAGATCAAGGATAAAAATCACCAGAAACACAACCCCTCCACCCCCCCACCCAAATATGGTCCGTTACACACTGCCCCGGGGGCAGTGCAGCAGTGACCAATTCGGACCTGTTTTGTAAATTCCTCCAGAGGGTCCAGACACCGTTTGCTACTCCAAAAATGCATATAACAGGACAGAAATAATGTTTGGGTTTTTTTAAATATGACAGTCCTGTAGAAGGTTTCTGGGATCTCAACCTATTCCCTCCACTCCCTCAGGCACACGAAATCAGGCTCGTGTGTGTGATACCCGATCTGGCTGGGACCAAAACACTGGTCATGGGTTAACCAATTGGTACTGGGGCACTTGAGCACCAAAGAAAGAAGGTGAGGAGAGAACGAGGGAAATAAAGAGAAGGAAAGATGGAAAAAGGACGAGGGAGAGAGAGAGAGGGAGGGAAAGCACATCAGAATGAAAGTAAACTATAAGTAAATAAGAGAGAAATATAGAAAATTAATGAAGCCATATAAGTTTAAAATGCAAAAGTTCCTTATACGTTGCTTTAAAGTTGCTTTTGTTTAAATGCTGAATTAACTGATCGAATGTTAAATGTTTATTTTATTACCGTTAATTATTAATTAAAAATATAATATGTATTTAGTATTTTGTAGCTTGATATTTAAACAGCCCTCGGTGTTTCACTACTGCTGTCAGACTTTAATTTCTAGATTTTGGTTTCATGACTCCAAGCCAGATTTTAGGCTCCGTTGATTGGTGATTTGCTTCTGTGCTTTATTTGCGTGCTAGCAAAAAAAAAAAGAAGTGGAAATGGTACGCTGGCATGGCACCTATGGCGACCTCCCCGCCAACGAAGCAAAGAAACGCAGCGCTCCTTCCAAACATGGGGCGGCGCGCTGCGGTTTGCCTGCTCCTGTTATTCTCCGGAGGGCCAGCACAGGCAGACGAGGCTGCACAGATACAGTCTGGTGCTTTGCATCTATCCCTTTGAAGCGCACAAAGCGTGTGGGCGGTTCTGAAACTGGTGCCGTCCCACAGCAGAAGAGCCTCGTGTTTTTGCGGGTCCATGCTCATGCCCGTATGCAAATGATAGGCTCAGGCTGTCCCAGATATTCAGAGTCTCTCATTATTCATACTTTTATTATTCGTCGGTTTAACTGTCTGTTTTGCTCTGCTTAGAACTGGACCTTTATTCCATTATTCCTCCTCCAGCGGTCCTCTGGTACCGACTCAACCTGAATTTACCCATCAGACTATTTGCACTGCTCCAGAATTTAATAGCAGTGTTTTATACAAACCCATGTTCGTCTCACATAGCTCTTATAAATACTGTACTCATAGGTGGCTGCGTAGGTCTTTGAAAACTTTAATGCCCAGGTGCATCATGGTCCCTGTCATGTGTCACAAGGATGAGGTTCTTCCTAACTTTCAAAACGGGACCAAGAGTCGCTGCTTCTCAGAAACGCCTCATTTCTCCTCCACTCAGACAGAGAGAGAGCGAGAGCGTGGCTCATCAGAGCGGCTGTGATCAGAAACCTGTTCCCTTTTCCTCTCGCAGAAGCTCAAACCACAAAAGCTACCGCTCACTGCTCACAGCCTTCCAAGAATCTCCAGCCCAGTTCCCCCTGTAGCAGCCCCACTTACTCACTCACCTCCTTCACTCCCTCCAGAACTTCTCAGACACTGTCTAGGAACTTATAGGAAGCGACAAACTTGGACAAGTCCATTTTTAACCCCTCCCCCACCTATTCAAAGTGTTTACAGAGGCACTGGGGCGTTTGTGAACTTTCTCTGTTCCTGCTTAAATCTGAGCTGAAACTTCATTATATTTCCACGCAAGTCCTAAAGGTAAATAAAGAAAATAAAGGGAACCTGAAAGAAAGAATGAGTGATGAGTAAGATTGAGAAAGAAAATATTGTAAGATTGAGAGAAAGGAAGAAAAGTTGATCTCCACTCCCAACAGGGAGTTCCTCTGATTTTATCTCATTGGTTTAAAAGTGTTCTACTTTATCTACTTGTGTGAAAAGTTGACACACTAGCTCAGGTTTATGCACAGACTTTGTAAGAGAGGTGTTAGTAACGGTGTGGCTGTCTGCAGTTAGGTGTGGGTGTGCTGCAAAGGTCACACCAAGAGCACTGCTTTTACAAAACACGTCTGTTTGTTTGATTATCCTGTATAAAGGTCGCACCAAAGTTAGTTTTCTAAGTAACGGTTTGGGTTCTTACACAGCAGGCAAAGTAGGCTGCATGTAAACACGTCTCATGGCCTGTCTGCACCTGTGCAGCTCCCAGCAGCTGCACCTCTAACCTACTTTCTCTTTCCCATAAGAGCTGGTAAATACAATTCTGCCTGACCATCAGTCACGCTCGTCACGTGACGCCGCCGCCCGCAAAGTCGCGTAAAGCATGATGACAGCCTGCAGACTGGAGCTCTCTGTGACTCTCTGTAGCGCCGCTGCACTATATTTATGCGGAGCAGACTTCCTTTGTTTTTCCCATACGAGCTAATGTGTGTCTCTGACACTCAGCACCTGCAGCTCTGCTTTCTGGAAACGCACTGGCAGCCCCGTGACGTCGCTCCAATTATTCATTACTAGAGGAGACCTGGCCTCCAGTTTCATCACTGAAAAGGTGATGCACCTGTCTGTCCATCTTACCGTCTGTCTGCACTAATACTTAGAGCTCTGGTATTCAGTAATCAGATTACCAACGGGGAGAGCGGGGCATTTCTGCCTAATCAGATCTCTCGGTTCTGAAAATCAGCCAGGCAGATATCAAACCGACCTAACCTAGATCTCAGTGCCGGTTAGCTCACCACATGGAGGAGGAGCTACAATTAAAAAAAAAAAAAAAAAACCAGTATCTGAGCTCAGGACCATTGAATCATCATCATCAGTTTAGTCTGATTTAAGGCTTGTACATCTGTTCTTTTCTGAATTTTGATTTTATCTGTATATAAAACCTTTAAAATGTCAAAAAGCTTATTTTTAACCACATAGCCTTAAGCTGTTTCACAATGCTTTTTTATTATTTAAAAAGTAAGCACACTTTTAAGTTATCGCGTCCCAGCCGGGTCGTGCGTGCGTGCGTGCGTGATGTTTAGTGCTGCTCTGAAAACCCAAAAACCTGACCAAGATAAAATAAAAGAACTTGTTTACAATAAGTTAGGAGTTAATGCGCCTTAACACTCCTGTGTCGCTTCTATCTATGTGGTTATGTGAAAGCTTTCTTAAGAAAACGCATCAAATCACAAGTTTAAAACAATTTAGCAAGGTGAGAAATTGAAAATCCTCCTCGGAAAATACGATAATTGGAAAGCAAAAATACGTCGCCTTATTTCAAATAACTAACTGTTTAAAGCTTTAAATTTTGACCTTGTCACCTCTTATATAGAGGAGTGTGAAGCTATCGTAAGCTTAGGAAAACAATTCAGAACCTACAGCTTTCAGCAGTAGCACTCGTTATTACAATTACACTCAAGAAAAGAGTAAGATGATTCTTAAGAAGTCGTTTGAATAAGACAGTTTTTCTTAACTTCTTTCTTAAGAATGGAGTTAAGAGAAAAAAACACAACATTTTTCTTTCTTAGTACACTTGTTTTTTTCACTCATACTGCAAAGTAAATTCCTCCTTTAGATCAGGAACTAGATTCATGAAAGTGTCTTAAGTAAGAAAATCCTCTTTAATCCTGGGTTGTTTATTTTTTTTTTCTTCCTTCTTTCCTCCTTTCTTGAGATAAATATTGCAGAAAATTATTCTTCAAACTTCTTAAGAATTATCTTATTCTTTTCTTAACTATTTTCTTAAAACGATTTAAAGAACAAGTGCTGTTCTCGAAAGCATTATGTTCTTAAATGTTTTTTTTAACCCTCTGATAGTCTCATGGCCATCTTTAAGAACCTTTGGTACCCCTCACCCCGCCAAGAAATATTTTGAGAATGTGACCCCTCAATCCCTAGAATCTAATGCTGATTCTAAAACACTAGTAAAAGAGGCAACTTTCCCAGTTTAACCATCAAAGCAAACAAGATCATTTTGAAGCATCTTTTTAATGCAGGTTGTGAAGCAGCATTAAGAATAGCTAGAAGACAAAATGCCAGGCTGCCACCATTGGGCACCTGAGTAAAGCCCTTAGCTACTAATGGCTCTGGATTATAGAACATCTGAAAATGATTACAGGTAAACAATTAAAGCCTTAGACGGCCAATCACGAGGCTCTGAGCGCAAATCCTGTTTTAGGATGTTTCAGCATGGCCCATAATCTAGAAGTCTAAGATTGGTTCCTGTCTCATGCCCTGTGCTGCCAGTTATCCAATCCCTGACTTGTGAAAGTGTGTGTACGCGCGTGTGTGAGTACTGGTGCAAAATAAGTGTGTGTAATAACATAATTGTTGATTATGCCCGGTGACTTTTAGTTTCTCATGATTTTAAATCCACTTTATCACCATTACAGTGGAACAGTGCATTTTTTTTATAATTTCACTTTGCACATCACTTTTTCAAACCCTGGAGTTGCTTTCAGAATGCATATTTGGGGTGCATGTGTGTATGTAATTTTGTGTGTGTGTGTGTGTGTGTGTGTGTGTGTGTGTGAGAGAGAGAGAGAGCACACACGTGTTTTGCACGGTGTCATGCTGAGAGATGCACATCAGATAAAAGCTTTTCCAGTAAGGTTTAAACAGATCAGATACCGACCCTGATCTTACTTCCGCTGATCTCTTGCTGGTAAACAGTGCTGGCACCTGTGAGGCAGCGAGTCGTTAGACGTGCGGTCGGCCTCTGCCCGCTTCCTGCCTTGTCGTGACCCGTTAGCGAGTCGGTGCTGCTTGGGAGCCACTGCTGTTTTTATTTATCACATTTTTTAAATTGTTGATTTATGCCTTGGAACTTTGCTTCATTGTTTGGCTTTTTGAGTCACGGTGAAAAACCTGTTCTCCTTTTCTCCGAACGCTTTTGAAGTGTTCTGCAAAGACTGGACCCCGGCAAGTTCCGTGTGGGACGGGCGCTGGCCTGCCCCCTCTTCTCAGAATGACTGGCTCTCTAGACGCGAGGTGGGGTCGCTGGTACACCGTCCCTGCAGCAGCAGCAGTGTTCTCTGCCTGCTAGGCATCTGCTTCCTGTTTGCATCGAGCGCGCCAGTTTCTGAGAAGCCACCGGCCCTGTTCCTCGTACGCTCTCTTATGTGGCATCGAAATTATCAGCGCTGTCAATGTCATTTACAGTGCGGTTTCATAATTTCAGTTTCTAAGCTGTTTTTGGTCCTCTCGCCCTATTTCAACAGACCTGCCTCTCTCTCTGAGGAAGAAAACAAAGGAAGTGTGAGCCTGATACTAATCTTGCCATGTTTTGAGCTTTTTTGGTGCTTTTGCAGAAAAGCAGGTAGAGATAAAAACGTCCTGCTCCTGGGTTTCACTATCAGTTACAGTGTTTGAAGTTTAACCTCACAGATGTCAATTGGTTTGGTTCCTAAGTAAAGAAGCAGGGTCAATAAAAGTATAAGATCAAAGGATTTACATGTTCACCAACCTTTATCACTCAGTAAACCATGAAGTGTACATGGACAAAAGTATTGAGACACACCTCTTAACCACAGCTGTAAATAATCTAGCCCCTAAAGGCCCTGCAGCCTGCCTTATATAATCATTAGAGAAATGGAAGTTGGTTCCAAACAGCTCGCTGAATCAGTTACAGGGCCACCGTTACATTTCTTCCTTCCTTGATTTTTTCAGACCATGTAAAGTTATACCCAGTGCTGAGGGAGGGGCACAGGGCATAAGTCTCAGGGGCTCCACTAATTGGGGTGCTGGGGCTGTTTTTCAGGGCTTTGTCTAGGCCCTTTAGTTCCAGTGAAGGGAAATCTTAAAACTTCAGCATAACCAAGATATGTTGGACAACACAATTTGTGGAAGAATATTTTCTGTTCCATAAAGGCCTGGTTATGTGAGTGGAGATTGAGTCAGGCCCTCGGATCCACCATCAGAGTCTGAGCTCTGCAATGCTCTTCCGGATGAATCCCCACAGTCACAGTCGGAAATCCTATGGAAAGCTTTAACAAAAGAGTGGGAGGGTTAGAGCTGCAGCATTGTATTAGTGCCTGTGGATTTAGAACAGGACAGAGTAAAAGCTCTTGTAGCTGCGCTTTGGAGGCGTCCCAATACTTTTGTTCATACAGTGCATCTATGTACATAAATGGCCTGTGTGTGTGTGTGTGTGTGTGTGTGTGTGTGTTGCAGTCTAACGCCGGAGTGCGGCGCTTCACCAAGCCGCCGGAGAGTCTGGAGCGCTCTCTGGAGATGAGCCGGCAGAGGGGCAGGAAGAAGGCACAGAAACGTCCCAACTACAAGAACGTGGGGGAGGAGGAGGAGGAGGAGCGAGGAGCGGACGACGGCCCGGACGAGGAGAAAGAAAAGGCTAAAGGTACAGAGGCTAGCTCAAAGGCCAGCAGGACGAGCGGGGACACGGAAGGTGAGCGGCCGCGGACGAATGTCGCACCAACACCGACTGATCCTCCGTCCTCCAGAGCGCCCCCCCGCAGCCCCGGAGCTGCTCTCTGTACTGGCTGACGGTTCCCTCTTAATCAAACTGAATTCCTCAGAAATGCCATAAATGAACCAAACTACAGTCAGTGTCTGATTCTTAGTGTTACTCAGAGTTAAAACTAATTTTACTTCCCCTAAAAATTGCTCTGGAAATACTGAGGTCCAGTCAGAGCCAGTTCTCAGAGCACTCTGGCCTTGCTGTGCTCTTTCTCGTCCTGTCTGTGTGCTCATGGTCATTCAGTGCCATCCACCTCATGTCTGTGGTACCACGACTTCAGAGTCAGCCATGTTAAAGCAGAAATAACGAAGCTCGAATGAAGCAGAAATAAGGAAGCTCAAAGAATGTCTGGCTAAAATCCAGCATTTTATTTTATTTTATATATATATATATAAATAAACATATAAACAAACCAGATCCAGTTCATTGAACAGCTTAAAACATTTGAATAAAAGCCAGGACAGTAGTGATTAAAGTCAGTCCAAAACATCCCAGTGGTCACAAACTCACCCTTAACTCAGGCCACCATTATTTCATTGCAGACAGTATGAACCCAAAAACTGTCATGTTATTTATTTATTTTTTTCCCCTTCATTTCATATGTTTCATCCATTCCTGCATTTCAGGCCTGCAACACATTCCAAAAAAAGGTGAGGTGTGGGAAATTTAGAAGTTAAATTTTGTTAAAAGCAGGTGATTTATAATCCTGATTTGGTCCGAAAGCATGAAAGGCTGAGTCTTTGCAGGGAGGGGCAGTTGATCTCCAGTTTATCATCAAATTTTGAGGGAAACAATTAAAATGTTTAAAAGCAATGTTCCTCAAAGAAAGATTGGAAGGATTTATATATTTCAGTCCTAATTATTTCTGATTTGTCTTGTTGAAAAATGCAGGGACGTCCCGGTTAAAGATCTCGTCCTGGAAATCTCACTGTACTTTTCTGCATTACACTGCCTCACAGGAGTGTTTACCACAAGGACCTTTACCAAGGACCCGGACCTGACCCCGTACCATGACAGAGCCTGGCTTTTGGACTTGTTGTTGGTAACTTGTTAGTCCATCCCAGATGTCTCTAAACCCACAGAAGTGGACAGAGCTTCTGGCCATGGTTCTAACATAAAGCTGTCCTCTGCCCATCTCTGTTCCTCAAAGCCTTTCCTGGATGCTGCTTTTAGACCAAATCATGATTATAATCACCAGTTTGAATCACAGCCTTATTGTCACATCCCAACTTTTTTGTGTGTGAAACAGTGAAGCGTATTTGGGATATATTGGTGCATGTACTGTGTGGATTTTATTCCTTAGCAGCTCCTTGGAAAAGGACAGGGAAGTTTGAAGTTTACACAGAGCTGATGCAGCTTCTCCATTGTGGAGAAAAGGCACTTTTGTAGAAATGAATCATTACCCGAGTTCCCATAGTGTGCACTTAGCTTCCTGAGAAAGAACCGTTCTGTGTTAGGGTTCCTCTGAGATCAGGAGATGGTGAGGTGGGACACAGACTGGAACTTAAGCAGTTGAGCTGTAAACAAAGTGTAGAGGTGCTATATCTGTGTGTGTGTCTGTGTGTGTGTCTGTGTGTGTGTGTGTGTGTTGGCAGAGATTGAGATGGTGGTGATGGAGAAGTGTAAGATCTCAGATGTTTCCAGTTTAACGGAGCAAAACATCACAGATGAAGAAAAGACCGCTGCGGCCGCTCACACCGAGAGCCAGAGGAGCAGGTGCTTACACGTGTACACACATGCGCACACACACGCGCGCACACACACACACACCTCCACAGACAGTTACACTGATTTGATTTTATGAATGAGCTGTTCTGTTTGGAGTTGGGGTAATGCTGTGGGGGGACTCGGAGGGACTCTTTAAACTCGACTCTATCTAAATCACTCAGGATTTTAAGTGTGCTTGTCTTATTTTAGACTTGCGATGCTACTACTTAATACACTGCTCAAAAAAATAAAGCGAACACTTAAACAACACAATGTAAATCCAAGTAATTCAGACTGCACGTGGAGGCCCCACACAATACTGAGCCTCATTTGGACTTGTTTTAAGGACATTACATCAAAGTTGGATCAGCCTGTAGTGTGTTTTTACATTTTAATTTAATTTTTAATTTTAAATTTGATTTCCATTTGATGTTTTTTTGTCAGCACTTTCAACTTTGTACAGAACAAAGTATTCAATGATAATATTTCACTAATTCAGATCTAGGATGGGTTATTTTAGTGTTCCCTTTATTTATTTATTTTTTTGAGCAGTATATATAAAGTAAAGAAACCGTGCTTTATTATGGCTGATGGTTCAAGTCAAGGGTCAAATACAGGGCTGAGTTTCCTTCTGACTTCAAGTATAACCCCTGTCTAAAATTAGCCTCTCTGATCAAGCAAAACACTCTGACGTAATTTTTATCACCATCGTTATTTTTATAATTGTACACATTGGACTCTGTAGCTATTGTTTGTTTATTTATTTATGTAATTATTATAACATTACAATTGTAATCAAGAATTAATATCAAGAAAAATATAAAAAGTTGATGAAATGAAAAACAAGCAAAGGGAAGATTCAGAGTGTACTCTAAACAAAAGTGCAATTTGTAGCTTAAATAACTTGCGTAATTTAGTAATGGCTTTATGGCATTAAGCCACAGTTGTGCACAGTGTATTTTGGATAATTATGGGGTTTTTTTTAATGTTATTCAGATTTTATTGATGTCTGAGAGTGTTAAATTACAGCATAAATGGAAACTTCTTCATTTATAATACATTTCTGGCTCTGCACATTCACTAGTTCGCTATCTTTATCCATTGTTAGATTTGTTAAATTCCACATATGCGGGGGGGGGGGGGGGGGGTTGTTTGAAGAATTGTATTAAATTTGTTGTTCCTCTACAGCACATTTTTCACATGCACAGCAAACTTCCATGCTGAAGATATGGCTGCATCCCAAATAGATCCTTACTAATTCATTAGTATCCCTACTCCCTCATTAGACTCATAACAAACCCATGAGCTGTGTTTAACACTCTGTACATGAACTGAATTCTGAATTAAAGCTGGTGAAAGTGCAGTGCTTTAGATTTGTATTTTTATTCTGAAATAATAGAGCCCTAATAAGCTCAGGTTCAGGTTAGCAGTTGCTAAAAGGTTAGAGCTAACTGAACCAAGCTCGGCCCAATCAGAGCACTATAAGACTCAAACTGTCTGGGTTATTTTTCTTTAGACCAAACTTTTTTAATTAGTTGTTTGGCAGATCGCCGATGTTAGTTTTTCCACATTTTCGAAAAATAAAATAAAATTGAAAAAATCGCCCCTTTTTTTTTTTTCTTTTTTTTTCATTGCCGGCAATTAAAACTCACGCCATCACTATGTGCTGTTGTCATCACTGACGCATGCGTAGAACGTACCAAAATCTGTGTTCATCATCACTAACGCATGCGCAGACGAAGCAAATGGGCACTAAACAGACAGTTCAGCAAGATCACCTGGCATAAATAAAGGTAAACATGTATCAACGCTGCGCCGCTAGGTGGCAATAAGAACCTTCTAATCACGGCCG
>JAVSBU010041205.1:0-14315 GCA_033118015.1 Loricariichthys derbyi
TGATTGTGCTTTATCTTTTTGATTTTTGTTAATCGATGATGGCCTCACACATTCTTCACACTTCAGAACACTATACAGAAAAACACAAAGCAACATCTTTCCTTACTGAAAACATTTACACTGGGCTACAGAATGTGAAAAGCACACACAGACCATCAGCTAAAGCAAACAAATTCAGTTTGTTTTAGCACATACACTCCTTACAGCTCACATGTGCAAAGGTGAGTGTTTATACTCGTGCAAAATGTAGCACTCGAAGCTTGGGTTACTTTCACTATACAACTTTTTTATTTCATTCTACAGCGTAAATAACAAATGTGAATAAATTGTAGAGAAACACACTGTTTTATCCATTGAAGAAACAGCTAAGCTAATATAGGCATCAGTTATTCAAATCACAGAATTCATCAGAATTGTGAAAGAGTGGTCCAAGGAGAATGAGACCATTTTCACATATGGATTGACCACCACAGAGTCCAGACCTGACCTGAAAATCTTTGGGATGTGCTGGAGAAGACGCCCATTAAGACTCCCATCTCATCCACAGATACTGGAGTTAGCTGTTTGCTGTTAGAAATTATATACTTTTTTCCCAGTCTCCAGGATTGTACCTGTACCAGCACTCCAGCTCACATCCTTACCATCATCTGATCCTGATATCTTGATGGTCCGTTCTCTGTTTCCTCTCTCCCATTCTGTTTTTTTTTTTTTTTAAAGTAATCGGCTGTGAATCACTCCATATCTGAGAATTAGAACTGGATTAATGTGTTTAATTAGTGTGAGTACCTAAGGCAATCACACTATTGTTATCTGAAGGTCATCTAACTACTTCTTATTCAGCCGTTTTTTGACGCATAATTTCGCCCGCAGTTTTTGAGATATCGACACGGGACAAACACCGAAACATACAGAATTCTCGGTAGACGGTTGCTTGTATACAAATAAGAAGTTGCATGTCGCATTTGCACGCTATGCGCGAAAACGTGAAAGAAATTTCCCATTAACTTAACATTACAGCCAACTTCGGACGGCCGTAACTTTGACAATTTTTGAGGTAGAAACATCAAATTTGGCATGCATGGACCGTAGGGCACTCTGACCCGGCAATTGAAGTTGCAGCGTGATCGAGCACTCCGGTCACTTTTTACCACGGCCACAATTTCCGGCCATAGGAAACCCATTGAGCACAATGTTATTTGGCCGTTTTTTTGACGCTCAATTTCGCCCGCAGTTTTCGAGATATTGACACCGGACAAACACCGAAACGTACAGAATTCTCGGGACATGATTGCTTATACACAGCTAAGTATTCGCAAGTCGCATTCAGGTGTTATGCGCGAAAACGTGAGAAAATTTTCCCATTGACTTTACATTACGGCCGACTTCCGTAACTCTGACACTTTTTGAGCTAGAAACATGAAAATCGGCATGCATGGACCGGGGAG
This sequence comes from Loricariichthys derbyi, assembly GCA_033118015.1. NCBI lineage: Eukaryota > Metazoa > Chordata > Actinopteri > Siluriformes > Loricariidae > Loricariichthys > Loricariichthys derbyi. The sequence goes on from JAVSBU010041205.1 coordinate 1,446, forward strand.
CACCCTGACCCGGCACTTGCATCGTGGCAATCACACTCACATTTTCTGCAGGAAATGCACCTCTCTGGTCATCTACATGCTATGCGCATGTACATCGCTGATGAATGCATAACCTAAATTTTGGACACATTTGCTCTTATTCACCACACTTCCCAGAAGGAAAAAAAATGTACAGCTTTTTGATACAACTCTACAGCTGAACAGCTAGACATATAAAACTGCCTATAGCTAAATGTGCTAGCCTTGAATCAGATGAAGCCTGGACATTAGTTTACATATACATTTAGTAATTTGGCAGATGCATTTATTCAGAGAGATGTACAAATGACCATCTTGCAGTATAAAATCTAAACAACTATTGCTAATGAGTTGTTCCAGGGCCCAATAGTGGAAGCCTGTCAGGGCTGAAGTTTGAATCCTGGGCCTTCTGGTTCGTGAGTTCAGTACTTTAACCTCTGCTCATCCCATACCCCTATATTAATAATATTAATTAATTTTGCATCCAATATCCACAAACAGTTAGGAATAGCTAAAAAAGGAATAAAATATTATTTTTTTAATCAAAACTATTTTATAATTATAAACTGTTGATCTTTAAAGACCATCTCAAGACCATGCCTTCTTGACATGCATTTTCCTTAGTACTTAAATCTGTTCTGTTCAATAATGTGTGACTAATGCGTAATTGCTAGACCAAGTATAATCGGTTTTTAGTATGCATTTTGACAAGTTTGGTGTTTTGTTACCATCTTCTGATCCATATATGGTATGCGAGAGAAACATATTGAATATGAAAGGAGAAACAGCTAAGTAGTCACAGAGCACACAATCTTAATACAGGAACTAAAAAAATGCGTCACTGCTCAGAGAATGACAGAAATAGGAGTAAGAAGAATAAACTGTGCTGTTGCCCTCAAACAGAGCCATTGCCATCTCCTGCTATCTCATCACCATTCTTTCTAAGTTCACAACTTCCAGCACCAGTGTGAAAAACCTCCCTCCCTCCTTCATACTCAAAGATGCCAGTGTAGGCTCCATGACTACATAGCCAGTTCATCTGAGAGTAAACAAAGGCCTAGCAGTCCCTGAAGGCAACTTCATGAAAGTCTTGCTGTACTGAGTGAGGGAGAGCAAGTCAGAGAGAGAAGGAAAAAAAGAGACGAAAAAGTATAATCTTTTATTTGCTTAGGACCTCTCTCATCATTATATTTTTTAGTGTTCTTACTTTTCCTGAGTGCACTCGTGGTACAAAACACTTGCCACACTTGGCCCTTTTTAAAAATGGGTGGAGAAAAGAGAGAGAAAAACTCTAAAAGACACTTGTGCACTTCTTTAACATTTAAAGATCTGTGCATCCCAAATCTCCTGGGGCATTTCTTAATCTATTTTTTCACAACCATCTCATTCAGACTACAAACAATGAATTCAGGCAGATGAAAGGAAAAGAGAAAGGGGGGATTAGAATGACAGACAGGTAATCAGAATTCAGAATTTAGGGACCTGAAATAAAAGTAGACCTAAATATAGGCTAAATACAGGGCGCTAGTTACTTACTTGAGCTTGGCACACCTTGCGTGGCAGGTTGGTAGGTGCCTTCAGTTATGGCAGGTGTAGATGATGTGGACTGGACAAACTGGGATTGAGCCTGTGGAAAAAACGATTATATACAGGCTTATTTATTTTATTATGTACACATCATCTGGTCTTTATGCAAATCTCTGGTCAGCCAACCAGACAGCATCAACTCAATACACTGAGGTATGTAGACATATCCAAGATGACCTGATGAAGTTCAAATCAAGCATCAGAAAGGAGAAAAATCATATCTTCAACTCTTCAAAACTACCACTGGTCCTAGTGAAACAGTTCCCAGATCCCTGCCTTACTTTCCTTCCTAATATCCAGTCCATTGTTAAAGTCTCCTACTGTCACCTCAATAACATTGCTCGCATCCGTTCCCTCCTATCTGAGAGGAATACAGAGATACTGGGTCGTGCTCTCATTTATTCTAAGTTAGATTTTTGTAATTCTCTTCTGTACGGTCTCCCTGCCGCTTCTCTCCGTCCACTGCAGCACCTTCAGAACTCTGCTGCTAGATTCATGAAGCTCTGGAATAAATTTACTCACATCACCCCTATCTTAGAGGAGCTTCACTGGTTACCAGTGGTTACAAGAGTTGAGTACAAAATATTACTGCTGGCCTTTAAGGCTCTTCATGGTCTGGTCCCTGTTTACCTTTCTAACTTCTTACATTCATACACTCCTCCCTGGTTGCTGAGTTCTTCAAACACTGGTCTCTTATATGTTGCATGTTTTAAATTATCTTCCATTGGTCGTAGGGGATTCTCCATTGCTGCTCCTTTGGTCTGTAATTTTCTACCCTGGTCTATATGCTCCTGTTCTTCTCCATCTGTCTTCAAATCTCTCCTCAAAACACATCTTTTTTCTAATTAGGTTGGGAAGCACCTTGGGTTTGTGTAAGTCACTATACAAGTACAAGTTTGTTGTTGTTTGTTTTTTAAAGCCATATTCACCTTTCGGTAATGTCCATGGCTTATGGTTGCACATCGTTACATTGTATTGCTTATTTTGTTGACTTTAGTGTTCTAGTCATGTATATATCTCATGTCTGAGTCCTATGCATGTAAGATATTGCATGACTTTCCTCACTTGATCCTGTTTTATTATTTCTGTCATTTTATTTGACAAGTTCAACTGTCGTTAATGTACAGGAATTGTTGTAGGTGTTAATTTGTGTTTGGTCTGGTTCTTTTCATACTTTGAGAGGTCTATTGACATCATGCAAAAAAAATGAGACAACAGATTTTTGTAGGTATAGCTACAATTATAAATAACTAACTGTGACATAAAAGCAATCACAAATTATAGTAATTAGATTGGCCATCAGAAATAAAACATGCTATGTTGCAAGGCTCGATGGAATCATTTGTCTATTTTTCATTAAGGCCCAAACCTATTTCCAACATAAAAATATTATATAGCACTGCCTTACCCTCATGACCTTGTCCACCTTCAGGTCCTCCAGAGATGGATAGAGAGACATCCTGAAGGGAAAAAAAAAACAACAATGTAAATTAAAAGGCGAAGTTATGATTGCTGACACTGAATTACTTAATTCGGCACTAACAGTTCTATTATAAAAGTACTGCTAGTTAAGACATGAGCATACAAAAAAGGCATAAAGCTTGATGCATGCCTAATAAAGTCTTCATGCCAAGCAAGCTCAACTTAAATGAATAACTGGTAAAGATATTGCGAATCATAAGCAAGTAGCATTATGAAACACAGATAAAATGGTACAGTTAACATTCTGCATAGTCTCTCCCCATGTCACAACTCTGACAAAGTAACATGCAATCCCCTTCCTGTTCTTACAACTTTATGCAACATTACACTTATGTAACAAATCTCTGAATTAACACAAAAAAAAAACTGCTTTTTTTTTCTACTACCTCTCAACAGTGCAAACTAATTAACACACTCCGCTCTGTCTCATTTAAACCTTAAAATTAGGTTGGATATACTGAATATCAGTACATTTTTTCACATTGGATTTTATCACTAATTTGCAAGCAACTGAAAACAGCAACCAAACAATAAATAGAAACCACAGATAGATTAACTACAGATTTAAAAAAAGAACCAAAATAACAGAGACAATTAGAAACTTTTTAAACTTCAATGAAGCACCAAAAATAAACAAACACCAGGTAATACAACAATAATAACTTAAGTCAGAGGAACTGAATAATATTTAAGTGGGTACTGGCAGTCACTGTTCTAAACCACTCGGCGCAGCTAATTAGCCAAACTTCGTGAAACAACCCAGTTTCCAACTGTCAAAGCATCAAAAGTATCCCACCAATAAAAATGATAAAAATATCAAATAAAAGTCAGTTTAAATATGTTTCTATTGGTTGTTGAAATATTTTATTTTATAAATATTTATTTTATTTCATCAGCGAAAATATTCAAATGCGCATAAAATCTGAACCGATGAAGATAATTGAATAATTTTTGTTATTTTAGTCTGTTATCATTTATCAATAAAAATATGTATTAACATGATATTCTGTGTTTGAATTTTTGACTGCCGGTACCTAATTTAAGATTTAGCAAGTATTAACAAAATTCAGTTATTTAGACATAAGTAATGTCTTTCCAATACTTTTTGGATTTCAAATTGGAGCATCATGTTTTACCCCCCTTGCATCCACAAGCAGTCCCTTTAGCTTTCAGCACACTCTTGGACCGCTTCCTTTAAAAGTGGTTGTTTTGCCTTCACCAGATGTGCCAATCTTTTCTTTGCATATAATGAAAATAAACTGTTGATTGCTCACCAAGTACAAAGTTATATCTTTTATACAATCCATAATTCATCCACTTACACAAAGTAATATCATTACATTAAGGGTGGGTGATACAAAGATTGTAGTAGATCATGGACGACTCAAAAGTAACCATAATCTGCCTTATCAAAGAAATCATGATTTCTGTCATACTAAACATATCTTATTACTTGGTCTAGTCAGACTACAGAACCATATTTGATTTATTATTAAACATGTTTGTAGATGCAAAGAACATGGGGGCGATATTTACATTTTGTTGGGATTTGCACCTTATTAAAGTTTGGTGAAATACTAAGTATTATCTTAGTTTGTGCAACAACATCCACTCCTACATGAATTATGTACAACGACTAATAAAGGAACATTTTCTTCTTTAAATTATTCTGTTAATTATAGCACAGAAAACTGTGGCATTAAATCAAAACAAAATGACTGTACAGTCAATAAATCGCATCAAAGCTAAAGTCACACAGATGAAACACAGGAATATGTATTATGTTCTTTTATAGTACATGTAAACACTAATCAAGGCCTCTCAGTAATACTTAGCACGCAGTGCAACACAACAGCCCTAATTTTATTATAAAATTACAAACGTGAACAAAATTTCAAAGAATATAAAGTACACATCATAACTATGATCAGAATTATGATTTCTGCTATGTGGAGAACATGGATGGAACTGCAGAACTGAGGAATAAAAACAGACTTCAGATAAAATAGACAGAAATGCACAGAAACAAGGGGAAAAAACAACCAACATACACTTCTGCTTTTAGCATGACACATGTTGATCATAAGGAAGTGTTAGATTTGTTATTTTAGTGCCACTTAGTCTCTCCCTAGGCCTATACAGCACAATACTGATGAGTGAGTAGGGAGCCTAATAAGTTAATAGGAATCTTTTTTGAACACAGCCATGTCTTCAGTGTGGAAGTTTCTTCTTCACTGGGTGTTGTTTGCTGTGCATGAGGAAAGTTAGTCATGGAGGAACAGCAAATTTATTAAGGCATTTAAAACATCACCCCATCGAATATGTAGAAAACTGACAATGCCAAAGAGGTTAAATCTAAAGCTAACAAGAGCGCAGAGCCAGCTACAAGCCAGTATCATTTCGAATAAATGAAAATGTGAACAAAAATGTCCTTCATGATGTCATTTACAATTCTTAGGTAGAAATTCAAACGGCCAGTCAGGTTTTGTTTTTTTTTTTGGTTTTTTTTTAAGAATCGGCAAAGAAAATTGCAATCAGTGCATCTCTAGTCTTAATTCAAGTTCAAGTAACAAGAGATTTGTCCTAATAATTTAAGGGCATTACTAAAAGGACCTTAGGTTTATTGAAATCAAGTTAGTTACAGATTGCTCTTAATTTAAATGGTCATTATGGACTGTACCTTTCTGATATTTGTTTTCACAACTTTCATTTATATATTTTTTAATGTTGCTAAATGTTATAACAGCAATTTCATTAGCCTCTTTGCTATTGTTTGTTTAAACATTTATTTTCTTAAATGAAAAAAAAAATCCATGAAAACAGATTTCATAAGGGCCTAAAAAACAAATAGATCCTTATGACTCTGCACTCTCATTCCTGACACAGAGAGTGGAATTCAATTTTGTAAAAGCAGAAAAAACATTAGTCATTATATCACATGACTGTGAGTAATTGTTTACCATTGGGAGTGTGCTTCAATGAAACTCCACATTATTCCTGTTTACATGCAGGAAAATAAAATCTGCTAATAATCACAGTGACAGGGTTAATTAGGGTTCTTTTGAAGCGTGAACTGTACCCTTAAAAAGGCAATGATAAAGCAAATTAAGTCTCCATATAAATTGTATTTCAATGTAATAATGTTCTTACATAACCACCTAACCTATGTGGAAATATACACAACATTGAGCAAAATAGTCAAATAAAAAGTTTTAAAAAGTGTTTGAGTATGTCCAACTGCCACAAAAAAAGGAAAATAAAGTATTTTTCTCCTGTTCATCACAAACAATTTCTAACTGTTTAACGTTAATGAAGTTACGTCTCTTCAAACTAGAGGTCAAACACAATGCATGGCACAAATATGTTAAACAGCACCACTATCTATCGAAATGCAACATAAGGCAAATTCTCCATTATAATCTCTGATCACAAGATCACAAATGCAAAGTCAAGCAAAGACCACACAAGACATACAATGCTGCTAATTAGAGTATAACTGTGCTGTTATGGCTGTGGCTTTAGTTTACTGACAGTCAATTCTTGAACAGTTAATTTACTGAGTATCCTAAAGTTCATTTTATCACATTTACTTGTTAAAAAATCTGAATTAAAGTCAATGCTCTGCACTTCAACACAATAATGCATTCAGACTGAAAAAAACTGCTCCTACACACTCAAATAACCACCCACAAAGCCAAGTAACTAGAAAAACTATACTCCCACATCACACTTTTATCCACAAATTCAATAACAACAGTTTCTTTCAAATATCCAAACTGCTCAGTAAATGCACATTCCAACGAGCTTACCATGATTTTGAAAGGCCCCTGTATTATCTCTGCAGAGCATTACACAAATATTCAGATAAGACTGCAAAGGATGTACCCAAGGGATAAAAAAAACAAACTTGTGAGCTCACAGAAGTCACAAAGCAGCCATGATCTGGTTTTACTAGTTTATCAAAGAGACATCTGTGACTGAATTTTTACACATCACATCTGTGATCAAATTGCTGCACTTGGATGCCAATTAAATACCTGCAAGACCAGCAAGTTTCTAGTGGTTCATATTCTCTATGAACCCAATGTTAGTGTCACATTACTGACCGAGACAACTGGTCATTATGCCTAGAAAAAGAAAAGTAAATATTGTGCAAATTTAAATTAAAAAAACAACAATGCAGAAATTTAAATAACCTGCAGTATCTTATTTTTAGGATTTTATACCATCCTCCTCTTGATGACAGTTTGTTTATTTAATGTCACGTCAATGGCTTTTTGTGACAGGAACAATATTATTCAGACACATTAATTCAGAGATTTTAGTTTGTCCTGATTTTTTTTTACACCATGTCTGCTCTTTGGCTATTTTCATGGAAGAAGTGTTTATGTAAAAAGAGAACCAGCTTGTGTGTAAAAAGTTATTTCAGTTTGTTTTGAGTTTTTTTCCCAAGCTAAGAAGCTCAATATTGAAATGTGAGTTTTAGTCCAGGGACAGTTAGGAATTTAAGGATTGTTCCTGCTTTATTTTGGCTAAAAAAACTACTTATTGACCAATTTAGAGCAACCAATTAACCTAATGCATGTCTTTAGACTAACACAGGGAGTGCATGCAAACTCCACACAGGCAGAACCCAAGGTTGAGATCGAACTGTGGATCTCTGGAGCTGTGAGGTGACAGACATGAATCCAGAAAGAACTAAAATTAAGAACTCCCTGCTAAACTGCTAAACACGGAGAAAAACAGAAATTCTCCCAGCAACTTTGTCGTTGTGGAGAAAAAAATACAGACATGGCCACTGTTATTTATTTTAATTAACATAAATATTTAAATACCATTGATATAAATTTAATCCATAGTGGATTATGCCTTTGCATCTTACTACCACATGGAACTGCAGAGCTGTATATAAAGTGTTTACTATTTGTGTAAGAAATGACATTTTGGACATTAAGATTGGAAAGCAAGTCCAATACAGTTTCTCACAATCTGTGCAGTCAGTTTAAAATGAAGCCATCAACAATTGACCAAAGTAGTCCTATGTATTGATCATCCATTCAGAATGATGAAGTGCATTCCATTAAATGCAGGAACCTTGAAACACAGTGAATCCATTTGTGATGCCTTTCTGTATTAGTACAGTACTCTAGTACTGTAATGCATTATCAGCAAAGGCTCTATATCAGTGTGCCAACATATGCTGAATTAGGAAACACTTTAGAAGACATACAGTAAAGTCATCAGAAAAGTTAGCATCTTTAAAACTCAAGGGTGGAACCCTTAGCAGTGGAGATGAACATTCTCTGTAAATGTGGATGGTATTTCAGCACACTAAACAAAGAAAACCTTTGTTTAATATCACCAAATATTTGAGGTATTTGCCCCTGCTTATCCTCGATAGCACTGTGTGTGTTGAGGGGAGGAAAGGGTTTGAAATTAAGAGGGCACAAAGAGAATGTGCACTGTGAACAGCGCGCTAGTCCTTCACAGGTCTGGGTAAAGGGGTCACATGCAGTGTGCAGACATGCACTTAATAATCCAATCATAACCAAAGTTCTGCAGCTACATGACTACTCAAGTGGTCAAGTACAAACATGAACCTCTGTGCAATCGCTTCTTAAGAGTATCATGATGGCGAATGTGTGCCTGAGCATTTTTCATGGAAGCACAATGTGAGCAAGAGCCAGCAGGGAAGTAGGTAGGAGAGTCAATCGCACCCTGGAACGGCTCAAGGCAACCAGCCTCAGTGTATGTTCCAAGAGGCTTTTTGGTGCCCCCAATGAAGCTCTAATGTATATTTCTCACAGGATCTGGCAACCATGAAATTAAACTACATAAAAAAAAGGACTACCAAACACTTTTGTGTAGACTCAAACAGTATCTGCTTCAGGAAATTAAAAATTTATTGAATAAAGTTTGAAGTTTACATCACAGCCTTTTCTGAGAGTTTATTGGATGGCAGCAAAGCAGAAATCCGATTAATGCCCGAGTCATATATACAGAGCTTTTTCATTATCTGATTACTGAGTACATGTAAATTTACTAATCAGATTACTGATTAAATCAAACGTTTTGGAGTTATCAGATTATTAAGTCCATGTAAATGCACTCAATGTTGCAGTACTTGGGGATAACTTCCCCTCCGCATGGGCTCTGCTCTACTCAGACACAACCAACTGCCACTACAACACCCCAGAATGGCTGATATATAGATTAGTAAAATTTAACATCACACACAGATGTATTCTGATTCATAAAGCATCGATCACGTACAAAGAAATTTATATGGCTATTATTTTTTTTTCTTCCTGGCAAAGTGTAAACTCAAGTGTTCTAAAATCTCACCTAAGCTTCTACTTCCTTTAAAATCCACAGATCGGATTAAGTCCATGTACAGGCACTCACATTGCACCATCCTAATGCCCATTTGAGCAAGGCTGAAGGAATGCTGCACAAGACAAATTGCTTTCCCATGGCAACGGACCAAACCTAAAGAAGGAGGTACCCAGACTATCACCCTTTAAGTGTGACAGGCAAAAGTCTGTCCTACTGCCATCTTCTAAATGAACTGCTTTGTGCTATAAACAAAAATAGCACCAATGAGTCAGGCTGATTTGAAGTCCGCTTCTAGGCGTTGCTGGAGAAGATGAGGTCACTCTGGGAAAGTCTTCATTCCATTCATTAGGTTTGAAAAAAAAAAACTCAACTCTGGAAGCAAAGTTCATGTCTGCTGGTGACTCATGCTGAACAGCTGACTGGATATCAGTCTATATTTCCACAGTTTCGTAATGAAGTTTGTCAGTTCCATGTCATCTGACGTGGCACAAACATAATTGCTTGCTTATGTACTAAAATGTACATGGTGACAGATAAATCTATAGGATCCCAGAAAGTGATGCCCTGATCCGATACTCTGGATTGGATGAGCATCAATGCTGACCTTATTAAACAAGTAAGACTGGCATATCTGTTAACACATCCGATACCACTCTTAGCCAGTTGCTCTTCACTTGAAGTGCTTTATTCCAAAACCTGATAAACATCAAAATCAGTTTGTTTTTAGCAACAAAAGGCTCATACATATACCAATTATGGTTGACCACATTACAGTTAAACAGAATCGCCTGGGGCATTTAAGTTAGAAGATGGCAGAATAAATGCCCTATGTGGGAGGTTTTCCCTGTGAAATTACTGTATCAGCTTTGCGAACAAAAAAAACTAATCCAATGTTGCATAATTTTAGAACAGTCCTCATGTTTTAAAACATTAGCTCATGAGGTTTTTAGCAACAGCAATACTGAAAGATTACATTTTAACTAATTCTGATTTCATTCCAGACTAGTGATGTACACATCAATTGTCTGTAATAAACAAAATAGATAGATAAAGCAACTAACTTGCCACTTATTGACAAGCTTTACAGAATTGTTCAACAACATTAAAGAGAATAACTTGTATTTGTCATTTGTTGTACCAGTCCTACATAAAGGCCGTAAGCAAAAAAAAAAAAGTTTACTAGCTCTCCCACACATATCCAGCTCACCCAAACTCGACAACGCTGTGTTAACACATTTTATGAGGATATTGAAGATACTGTAAGGTCTCAACATAACACAGCTAACATTTATCAATAAATGTTGGTTAAACTAATCCCAGGTCAAACAATTTCCTTTTCGTTCATAAGACAAGCCTCGTCTTATGTCTTTCTCCCCCAGCAATGTGGGGGAGGTTTTATGAAGGCATAATCATGTAAGGGCTTAAATTAAATAACCTTTAAAAAAAAGTGTGCATGGCAGGAGTATTCAGCGTTATAAAATTTCTTGTCCACATAAACACCCCACACAAAAATTACTTTTGTTAGTTTTACTTTAATAATTTAATTTTGTGTTTAAAATAAAACTCTTTCTTATGCTATTTACACATGGTGGCCCATAAGTCCAGCGGAACAGTTGAAATGGGGAAATTTCATGTCAAAAGCTTTGATTTGCAGATTCACAATAGACACATTTACCAACATTATACTGACAAAAGTTTGTGGACACCTCTTCTAATCAGTGTGCTCTGCTATTTTAGTAGCACTCACTTAACAGATTCACAAATCAAAACACATATTTCTGAATTGCCTAGAGTCAAAAGGCAAGGTTGTATCAACATCAGTCATTTATAGTTTTCCTTAAACAAAGCTCAAAGAGAATTGGTTAGGCAACTTTCATCAAGAGCTTGATACCGTCAGACACCTCGCAAATGCACCAGAATGCCAAAAGTGAACCAACGCTTTACTCACAGTCATGTTCCAAAATCTAGTTTAAAACCCATTTACAACAAGAAAGGCTGTTACGTCAGCATGTGTTTCAAATGTGTGGGAGTCCACAAACTTGTCTATACAGTTTATTTTAAGTTAATGGTCAGTAATTATGTTGCATGCCTCAACAATGATGCAGAATTTCAACATGCTTAGCTTTCTGTCCATAAAACTGCACTACCCATTACTTCTAAGAATTATTTTCTGTCCTTAATTAAAACAATTCGTGTAAATAGTTTAATAAAACACATTAACCATATGATTTTTAGTTTCTGGCACAGCCAAGGCATCAGACTTTTAGTTACATAACTGTAATTGTTGTCTTTGTAACAATGTTCAGGTTTTTATTTTTAAATACATTAAACAGTGGTTAGCACTGCCACCTCACAGCTCTGAGATCCCCAGTTCGATCCTAACCTCCACCTGTGTGTGGAGTCTACATGTCTTTCCCATGTCCGTGTGGGTTTTCTCCTGGTACTCCAGGTCCCTCCCACATTCCAAAAAAGTGCATGTTAAGTGAATTGGTGTTTCCAAAATGCCCAGTTAGTGAATGACTGTATGTGCCCTATGATGGACTGGCACTCTGTCTAGGGCTGTTCCTGCCTTGAGCCCTGTGGCTTTAAACCGGTTGAGCAGAAAAGACAGTGAATGAACGTTTTAAACTGTTTAAACAAAATAGAACCTGATATTTTAAAGTGACACTACATGAGTACTGCTGCCATTTGCTATCTGCAAACTGTATAAGGTTCTGCTTGAGATATTCTGATATTCTTGTCTCTTGGTGTTCCGCCCAAGTCTAACCATGATACTCACAATAATAAAGGCACAGTTAATCCTAATTTTGCTTCACCGGCAAACAACATTTCAATTGTTTCTAAATAGCTCAGACATCAGACCTTTTAAACACGAGAAACCGTTTCATGAAGAAAAACTGTTATTTGCGACAATAAGCGTCGGCACAACTTTGCGTCCCTAAAGCGCCTTAACGTACTAGAAAGAGTATTATGGTTACATTACTAGCTATAAACGTGTCGTTGTTAAGCTGACATACTGTTTGGTAAGGTAAATATTTACTGTATTACTAGTTAGCCTTTGTTTCTAAGCTAACCAATTAGAGTTTCGGTTCTGCTAGCTGCTTTTCTAGCTAACTAGCCAGCTAGCTGTCCTGAGCGTTTATAACATATTAGCTAGCTATAAAATTAAGTCATGTTTTCTTAATTTGAACAAAAAAACCCCAGAATATTTTACCTTAAGACTCACGAAGCCCGAAATTCAACTGAAACGACGAGAAATTCTGATGGTAGGATGGTGTAAACAGGTTAAGCTCTACAGAACAATCTCAGCTCACTTCCCTGCTCAACACTAAGCAAATGGAAACTACCGTTAACTTCCTGCTCACTGCGTGACGTCTTCTCTCTCTCTCTCTCTCTCTCTCTCTCTCTCTCTCTCTCTCTCTCTCTCTCTCTCTCTCTCTCTCTCTC
>JAVSBU010041308.1:0-14315 GCA_033118015.1 Loricariichthys derbyi
ACACTCCAGGATACACTGCGGAAGTTTCGGTAAGCAAAATCTCGGTTAACTCGGGCGCAACCGTGTATGTGTGAACGAGGAGGCTTTACGGGATCATGATGGGTTACGGGATGACGATGGGATGGGCTACGGGATCATGAAGGGCTACAGGCTGAAGCAGGGCTACAGGATGAAGCAGGGCTACAGGATGAAGAGCTACAGGCTGGTGTCCACGCAGAGCAACCAGCATGAGCGGAAATGTGCAGATTGCAGAGTTTACAGAACAACGCCCGGCTTAAATAAGGGCTCTCTCTCACACACACAAGCACACAAGCATACAGCTTGCTTTCGTTATTGCGTGGTGTGTGCATATAGAAAATCCGACATATCTACAGCGGCTTCGGTTAAACACACACACACACACACACACACACACAGTACTGACAGAATGGAAGCTCGTGCAGCATGAACACAGAATAATTTCTGAAGTGCGCATGCACACAGTCCACTCACAGAGCGATAGAACAATAGCCTTATGCTTTACCTTATTTACACTGTAATAACTTCAACAGTATAAACAGCACAAGTGAATACAGTTTTCTAATGAACTGCACATAGAATCATACATATTAGCAAAGTGGTGCTCATAAATGAAATAAAAATATATATTCATACAAGTAGGACAACGTAATAAAAGGCCAAACCAGGTTTGGTCTTTATTCCACCGAGCCACTCAACTTCAGTAAGTTTATAATAAGGACGCCCGAATCGCTTTAGAACCTCAATGCTGGAGCTACTGTAGTGCTTCATTCAAGATACCCTGATCCTCCGATTTACTATTCCCGCTTTCAAACTGTCATTACAAACCAAGTGTATTTGGAGTGGTCCTAATTCTATAGATGCTGTAACCAATTTGGGCTTTATTAACATTTCTCCATACTGAATGTCCAACATCGCACTGAACTCATACGTGACTGCGGACATAAGCCTTCACCCGGTGGCCTGATCGGAAAACAGCACTAATAAATCGGTCTTAGACACAATAATCCAGTATGAAGTATCAAAAATAATCCACCGCCAAAATGTTATGGTCAGAAATAAAGCTCTCACCAGTTATGACGACTTATTGTACAACATTAAAGTCAGGAACTGATAACAATTCCGGGTGCAGTTGAAGGAAGCATGAAATGCTTAACCTGAAATAATGTAACCAAAACAAAACTAAACAGCGTCGGATTTCTCTCTAAATAACTATATAGTTCAACAAGCAAACGATAATCTTATTAACAACAGGTACTTTTACTGCTCTATAGAAAATTAATGCAAGTCTATATAACGTGACTCTACTATGCTACCGTGATAAAGAACATGAATAATAACTATAGAAGCTAAAATAAAGGAGCCATAACATAAATATAACGTAGGGAGATCTTAATAACGTTAAGCGGTTCGTTATTTTAGGTGTAAATAATGTGAATAAAGTGATTAAACGAAAAATATCTCTTTTTAATGAGAGTTTTATCCTTCATAATTTGCTTTTATGTCAACTTTATATATATATATATATATATATATAGTTGATCAAGGCACCTATTAATTAAGCTTGTAATAAATGTCGCAGGTACTAACGATAATGATAGTCAAAGTTATATTGGAAATGCTTATATTACCTGTAATTTACAAAGGCTGGAAATATCCTGCAGAACAACTTCTTTATGTTTGACAGCGACACTGAAGTGATCTGAAATGAAGTGCTCTCTGTCTGTCTGTCTGTCTGTCTGTCTGTCTCACTCCGTCTCTGTCCGTCTCTCGCTCTACTTCCTGAGTACAGAACTCTCTGCACCTAAGCTTGGCGGCGTGAGCAATCCACCCGCCCTGATTGGTTACACCTGCTAGTGACGTATTCTCTTGCGTTCTTCTTATTGGATAGACCAAAACGAGCAGAAATACACGCCCAGCCATCTGTGCAATGTATAAATATAAGATAAATCCCTACATAGGCGTACTACGTAGAGCGGAGTTTAGGTTCCCATATAGTGCACTCTAGATTCTAATAGGATCCATTCTGTATAGAGCCGAAGTCATTTAATAACCTTCATGGCTTAGCTGAATTAATATACAGAAACAAAGGCTGTGTTCCAATCCGCATATTATCAGAATACTGCAAACAATATGTCAGATTAGCACACATATAAATCTACTGTATATTATATGGTGCTCCACATATTAATTAGTATAATGTTCCAAATTAACGTAACCAAACAGGAAACAATTATGAGCAATGGAAAAGGTGATTGACTATACTGTATTTGGCCTGCTGATATTCTGTATGGAAAGTTGGCATGGTGGTTATTTAATTAACATTTACCATTACAATGTAGTTTATTAGAAAAGACAGAGAGATACAAAGCAGCTATAAAAGTAGTAACAAATAGTCCATCATGTTAAACCTAACACAAAAGTATCTTTTCTACAGGTCTCTATACTGACAAAAGTGTAGAAACCATTTTTACATAAACCCTACTTAAAATAGAACAAAAAGTCACTTTTAGGCATTCTAGAGGTGTTCTTTGCTATTTCCATTTGGTTCTTATAAAGAAAAATGTGTTGAAACATTTAAAAACAAAAATATGTAACACTGGTAGCCAATAAAACTTTTTTAACTATACATTATAATTATATTAGGGGTTGTTCTGTATGAAGCTGTTCTGTATAGAGGAATGGGATAAAATTCCTCCAAGCCGGTGTGCAGGACTGATCATCAGTTACTGGAAAATTTTAGTTGTAGTTATTGGCATGGGTTGGGAATTTAGGGGTTGATACTTACTTACATACTTTTGCCACTCCCTAATATGTAATATTGGATCATTTTCCTCAATAAATAAATCACCAAGTATAATATTTTTGTCTCGTGTGTTTAAGTTCTCTTTATCTACTTTTAGGACTTGTATGAAAGTCTGATGATGTTTTAGGTCATATTTATGCAGAAATATAAAAAAGTCCTAAAGGGTTCACAAACTTTCAAGCACTACTGTAAATATTTCTAGAATACTTAGAGAGGGGGGTAAATGTACATTGTATTGTTCTTATATCTTGTCTGTGCCATGGACCATCTGAATTTCCTACTTGGATAATAAAGTTGAACTGAATTGAACTGAACTGATGGTAAACATTGACATTAGTCAATATGAGAGATACTTTTAGTTGTTTAGTTTTAGTTTTAGTTCTTTGTTGGCCAACCACTCAGAGGGAAGAACAAGTTACAGATTCAAAATCTATAATCTTATATGATGATATAGTTTATTTCCCTTTATCTGAGAGTGTATATACATATACTAATCACATTAGAAGTATAGAGGGTAAACAAGTTCTTACTCATAGCAGAATAGTGAACATAAATTGGAGCAAAGCATTTACTGTTTGAGTGCTTACTACCCATTTAAAACAAAACAAAAAATGATATGTTTGAGACTGATTTTCAGAATGATAAGTATTTGGGTAGAAAAACCACAGTGGTTTTATAGTTTCTTGGGTCACACCTGTTCTTTTTTTTTGTCTGTCTGTGGTAGATGTTTGATGTAATAACATTCAAGTTTGTCAGTGAGAATAACTATAACAATTATTTTTTCAGAATTGTGTATTGTTCTGCACTAACTCATACATTGCCTAATGTATAAAACATTGTAGTTCAGGTATCACAGTGGTGGAGCAGGTATTGTTGGTCCAAGGATTCAGATTTGATCTTCACATTTGGTTACCATCAGTAATATTAATCAGTCAGAAATGCAAAGAGAGAGTCATACAGCATCAGCAGCTTCAGCAGGGTTACCAGCTGGATATAACAGATCTACGAATGAACATCCGATCAGCCATGGATGGTGTTTAATGAAATAAGCAGAGGTTAACAACAGCAAACTATTTCAATGTGACTGTTGCGAAAAAAATAAGAAAGAACGGATGTGATAGAAATGAAGAAGCAACTACATTAACAACCCAGGACATTGATATCCAAATCAGTGTCAGGTCATTAATAGCTTCATCTTCCAAACTGAAATTGAAAGGTTTTCAAAGCCAATGAACTCATAAAATGATTATAATTCATTCTGCCGAGCATTACTTGTATAGTTATAACTTTAGTGCTTTGTTATGGCCGGTGTCATTGCTAGGTTACCTGTGTATATGGCAGAGTAAAATGTAAAGTGCATCCATCACAGTGCCATTTTCATGAAATATTGACACTCCTAGAACATTTCTTGACCAATCAAATTGCAGAGTCAGAATAACTATGGCATAGTTAAAATTATTGTTTAATATTAAACACTATATGCAAAGCATCTATGTATCTATAATGTCTGTTCAACATCCTGTTTCACAGTGACCATAAATGGTGTATACCAATACCCGTAATGTATATACAGTGCCTCCATGTAGTATTCCCTGTAGATTTTGCAGGTTTACATATTTGGAGTTAACTTAGCATTGTGAAATTTGGACTGTAGATGAGACTGGATATGTGAAATGCACCGCAGCAAAAGAAGAGTGTTATTTCGCTGTTTTTCATTTTTTATTTTTTACTAATTTGCTAAATTTACCAGAGGGTCAATCATTACTCTCATCACTAGTATTCTGTTTGGTTCCCTCAAGTATTAAGAAGTAATTGAGGTATTAAGAACAATGAGCTTCACCTGCTTGGATTAATTATCGGTTTTTCCTGCCTTTTCTAGCTTATAAAAGCCCCTCCCCAAACGAGTGAACAGCACTCAAACATTGTCAACATGGGAAATACTAAGGAGCATTCCAAGGCCATCAGAAACAAAGTCATGGAGGGTCACAAGGCTGGCAAGGGGTACAAAACCTTTTCCAATGAGTTGGGCCTACCTGTCTCCACTGTTGGAAGCATCATTTGGAAGGGAAGGCTTATGGAACTACTGCTAACCTTCCATGGCCTGGACAGCCTTTCAAAGTTTCCTCTTGTGCCAAGGCCAGGCTTGTCCAAAAGGTCAAGACAGACCCAAGGTTAACAAGGAGGGAGCTCCAGGAAGATCTCATAACTGACCCTAATATTTATATTTTGAATGTGTTATATTTTAATTGAGCAACTTATAGTAATATTTAGGCATTTGTTAATAAATGTTACTCTTGTTCAAAGTTTGAAGGTTGTAACTTATTTGCAACTTCTTGCATTAGTAAAATCTACAGGGGGTTGAATACTACTTGGAGGCACTGTCTCATAGCCTACTCTACCTTAAACATGCTTTAAAAGCTTATATTAACCTACAGTTTGGGAAAAATCATTAACACAAAGCCTATTTTATAATAAAGTTTGGAATATATCAAGTAATATTTTGAATGGTGTATTGAAAGTTAAAAAACACCAAATGCTCAGCATCTGCAGGAGAGTATTGTATACTGTATATCACTTCCCAGGGGAAATTCAAAAATTAGGATATGGTTTCTGCTGAAAGTGTATTTATGTATATTACTGGGTTTCCATCATAAAGTTGAATCATCATAAACCAATCCATTGTAATCTGAGGAGTGTTTGTATGTAGGGGAATAAATGCATATAAAAATCATTGTAGTTAAGTAGCCTTTACACACCATTACATCAAAGTGCCTCACTACAGACAACATGTTATATGCCTGTTTTTAGCATTTTGAGGCATAAGTGGATTTTGCATGTTCTTCCTGTGGCAGAGTGGGTTCCTGCTGAAATTGGGAATAACTTAAGTTGTAAAACTGCTTTGAGAAAATGCTCCATTGCAAAAAAGTGCTATACAAATAAATTTGACTTTGACTTTGGCTTTGACTTAAAGAGAATCTCAGTGAGTGGCTAGCAATGTGGTGTGATGTTTTGCACTGCCATGTCACAGGTCTGAGATCCCCGGTTCGATCCTGACCCTGGGCTCTACCTGAGTGGAGTTTACATTTTCTCTCCACGTCCATAAGGGCTTTCTCCAGGTACTCCGCTTTCCTCTCACATTCCAAAAACATGTTAGGTTAGGCTAATTGCTGTTTCCAAAGTGCTCCTACAGTGTGAATGTGTGTCTTCTACGATGGATTAGTGCCTTGTGTCATTGGCTAGGCACCGGCTTTCCCACGGCCCTAGGATAAGACAATGAATGAATGAATCTCAGTGAGTGAGTTTATTGGTCACTGACATTTGTCATGGGAATGGCAGGTGATTCATATTGCATTTTTCTTATTTCATTCCAAAAGTATTCTAATACTTTACTTAATGCTACTAAGTAGTAGCACTATTCAGTCAATAACACTTTTCCACACTCTGGCTTTCCTATGAAGTATAATAATGTAAGCACCTAATTACAGTAGAAAAGATGTCAGCATATTTTGGCAATGCAGAATCTTTTGCATTGGGTTTTATTGATTCTGCATTATGATCAAACAATGAACAGTTACATTTTGCAGCTAATCCACAGATGTTAGTTGTGCTGCAGTGCTTCCTGTGGTGAAAAGTGTACATATATGAAAATTCACAGTAGTGAATATGTTTGCTAAAGTTACAGTGCCTACAGAAATACATACCTGTAGTTAAGTTTTGAATCCCATTATAAATAACTTATCACTGTTCCAGTACAGGAGATCATCATTCTGTCTGACACTCCTTTCTCTTCCTCAGATATGGCCAATCAAGGCACTGTTGAGACTTGAATTTGGGTGACCCCCAGGTGGTGGTGTGCTAATGACTTGCCAGTGCTCCACATAAATCCCTAATCCAACTTTTATCACCTGATAATTATAGTCTAAAAGAAAAAGGTGTGTTAAACTTACCCAGTTCAATGAAATATACACTCCATTAAAAGGTTAAGTTAATTTTGCTGGAGGTCGCATCTGTCTGACTGTGGAGAGTTAAATGATTTGGGCTTTAATTCATTGAGTGCAATGTGATGAGCAAGGATGAATAAAACCTTGCACATCACTGATAAGGCCTGGAACAGTGGTGTAGTGGTTATCAATCACCATCACCTCACAGCCCTGCCATCCTTGGTTCACACCCAACCCTGGGTTCTCCCTGTTTTTGCTTTTTCCAGGTACTCCGGTTTCCTCCCAAATTCCAAAGACGTGTGTTAGGTTAACTGGTGTTTCCAAAATGCCCTTAATATCTGACTGTGAGTAAATGTTCCCTATGACCAATTGGTGCCCTGTATCACTTGCTTACCAGCGACCCTGATTGGATTACGCAGATAAGACAATAAATGAGTGAATGAATGTCAGTGGTATTTGCTTAATTATTATAATAGTATTATATTAGTCATAGACCTTTCTTTAAAGCAGAAATTGACTTCAGCTGAGCAGCTTTATATAGGAAACGAGGTACTGCAACCACAAGCAATTCCTGTTTTTCTCTTTTATGATTCATTTTTTGCAAAAAACTGTAACATGGTTCACTCAGAACCCGAATACAGTAACCATTTGGTGGCCACACAAGGCTTTATAGTTAATGTAAATGTTTATAAATCAGTCACTAACATGAGTGTTAATATTATACAATTATAATATAATGTTAAGTAAGCTGGTATTAATAAAGTTAATGATAAGACTGAGAATCTAATTTAGCATACAAAGGATGGAATCACATACAGTGCATTGTTTCATAGTGTTTAACAGAATTCTGAGGTCGAGTGAAAATGAACTAGAATTATTAATCATTTTAAATAAATAATTTCAACTCACTTACCACCACATTCAGTGCAAAGTAGAGGGATATACAAGAGTTTTTTTAAATAATCTCAGAAAATATTTGCCTATTTGTTTTTTAAGAATTTGCAGTGTATAATTTGATTGTTAAGCAAGTAAATGTTAAAAGTATCCCATGTAGATGTGATCAAGACGACCTGCTGATGTTCAAACTGAGTATCATCAATGAGGGGGAAAAAGGCAACTTAAGTGACTTTCAACGTGGCATTTCATGGAATTGGAGTTTCAGAAACTCCTGATTTGCTGGGATTTTCACACACAAACATCTCTAGGGTTTACAAAGAATGGGCCAAAAAAAGGAGAAAATGTCTAATGAGCGACGATTTTCTGAGTTAAAATGCTTTATTGATGCCAGAGAATGGCCAGACTCATTCGAGATAACAGATAAGAAACTGTAACTCAAATAACCACGTTACAATCAAGGTATGTAGAAGAGCATCTCTGAACACAAAACACATTGAAACCTGAAACAGATGGTCTGCTACATTAGATCATTGCACCAGGTGCCACTCCTGTAAGCCAAGAACAGGCAACTAAAGCTACAATTAGCACAGGGTTCTCAAAACTGCACAAAAGAGGACAGGAAAAACATTATCTGGTCTGATTTCTGCTGTAACATTTGGATGATAGGATCACAATTTGGCATAAACAATGTGAAAGTCTGGATCCATCCTGCCTTGTCCATTGGTACTGGTTCTGTAATGGTGTGGGGGATATTTTCGCAGCACACATTGTGCCCATTAATACCAAATGAGAATCATTTAAAAACCCCAGCCTACTGGAGGATTGTTATTGACCATATTCATTCCTTTGACAACAATTTACCACTTTCTGATGCTCATGTCCAAGCAGGATAATACACCCTGCCACAAAACAAAAAAAACAAACCTCAAACTGGTTTCTTGAACATGATAATGGGTTCACTCTATTTAAATGTCCAACCCAGGACTAGACAGGTGTACCTAATGAAGTGACAGGTGAGTGCAGGTACAGCACTAATTTCAACATGGGTGCATTTATTTTTAGGACGGGAGTGCGTCTGTAATTAACTCCTCCACCAGAGGTCGCTGCTGTGTTTATTAAGTGCAGGACATACCACCTTAATAACAACTCAAATATAATACATGAAACTACATATGGAAAATATACTTTAAATGTTTTGCTATAATAAGTTTTCTTTAATAAAATGCAAAATATTCTTTTTTCAGTTTAACACAAGGTTAAAGCCATTCATATCGTCATCTGAACTGCTTTATTTTTTTAACATATTAACAGGAAACAAACTTGATAGCAATATATGGCAACAAAATTGACCTAAATTTAGAAAAATAATAATAAAAAATAGTGAAGCATTTAGAAAGGTGCCCATAATTTTGCAAGCTTCATATTTTAATGACCTACATGGTTTTAATTAATAACTTACAGAAAGATGTATTTTGTATACTCCCTGAAGATAGTGTATTTTCATTTAGTATTCAGCAGTGTAATTTGGGTGTCTATACACAGTTTTTGCATATAACTATAATACAGTCTGTGGTTGAGTCTCATTACCATTTGTAGTGTTTGTTGTGTGAAATCAGAGAGCATCAGAGTACTGGGGGCTGAGAGCATATGCACACCACACTTTCCAGATTTTTATTTAAAATGCTGAAAACCGTGTATAATTTTCCTTTTACTTCACGCGTACATACTACTTTGTGTCGGTCTATCACAGATATGCTTAACTGGTTTCCCATTTGGATTTTCCTTCATATTTCTGGTTTGAGTTTAAAGTTTGTTGTTTAAGACCTTTAATTTAAAACCGTGAATGAATTAAATGGGGAGTTTACTGATTCCATATCCTCCTGCCTCTCTTGTATACTTTCTTGTTTCCTTGGGTCCTGCAACGACCCAGTACCCACATGTAGTGTACATTATATTGATTTTCTCTTTGTTCCTTGTCCCTCATCAGGATCTTCATTATTAGAGGGTTCTAATGAGGTTAATCCAGGTAAGCAGGATTTAGAGTCTGTAAAAATCAGGTACTTTGAAATCTAATCTTTTTAACAGTACATACACCAGTCAGGCATAACATTAAAACCACCTGTCTATGGTTGTGTACCATATCCTGCTGAAAGCAGCCACAGCCATTAAAGAATACCATTACCACGAATGGGTGAACTGCAACAAATGTTTAGGTAGGTACTACATATCTGAATGCCTGGACACAAGGTTTCCCTGTAGAACAATGTCAAAGCATCCCATTATCAATGTTATTCACTTCACCTGTCATTGCTTTTACTAACTGTCATTTAAGTTGAAAGAGTCAGGAAATAGAAAGCATACCACACAGCAGAATATGTCGTCAAGTGCGTGTAGCTTTCACATGCATACTTAGACCCTGAAACTGTACAAACCAGTCTTGGTGTTAGCCTCAACCACCAGATTGACTTAAAGCTATAGGAAAGACACGACAACACACTTGAGTGCTTATTTTATTACAAAATTTGTTAATCAAGTACAGATCACTTCCATCAGATTTGCTGACAATTTACAGCAGGGCTGGCTAAGAAAATGGACCCCCAAATCACTTTAACAAAAGAAATTAGTTCATATCTTTTAAATATAAAACCCGCCAACAAGGTAATTTGTACCAAGTCCCAGCATGTTTCAACTCTACAGAGATAAAGAAATAAAGCAGGATTAAGACATTACAAATAACATGTTCTGAAACATTAACCATCGACACTGGCTGCTCTAACAGCATCACAACATCAAGATCTTGGAAGAGAGAGCACTTAATCTAACACTAGCTCTTTAAGGATGATCTTAGTGCTGTGGGGCTTTTGGTGAAAGTCAGGTTCAGACTGATGTACAGTACTGTGGAAACATCTCAGGTCACCATTAGATTTGTTCTTTTAGCAGTGGTATAATATTCATATATATATAAAATTATTTCTCACTCGCTTTATTAAGAATGTTTATTGTGGGTGGCACGGTAGTGTAGCGGTTAGCATAACCAACTCACAGCTCCAGCATCCCCATTCAATGCTGACCTTGGGCTCCCTGTGTCCATGTGGGTTTGCTCTGGGTTCTCCAGTTTCGTCCCACAGTTTAATAAGGCACTCAGTTCACTAGTTATTTTTAATTTGTACTGGTGTGTCTGTATCCTCTTTCCTGTACCAGATGCAGTACCCTAGAAGGCTGTGGCTTCCATTTGAGAGTACGCTGAGCACAGCTGGTTGTTGCTTCTCACCAGTGTGTCTGATTAGGTGTAAAAGCAGGGTCTTGATTGTAAAGCTTCCTTATATCTGCGAAAGGCACTGTATAAGTCTAACTAATAATAAGATACAAACAGACAATTCAAGAGGCTTCTGCATGTAGAAGTGACCTCCCCACAAAAAGTAGTCTTGGCTGCTACCCTTTCAAAAAGGCCATTCCTCATCAAGCTTCTTTGGACTGGTCAACTTGGCATCCCATTGATGCTCCAGATGCTGCTGGTGATCACACTAAATACTAGCCACTGTAGCCTACAGAATCATTTTTCTGATTTAGTTTTTTAATTTATTTAAATAAAAATACTATGTCCTGGTTGTATTGTAATAAAGAGACAGAAATAATTACACATAGTCATTAAAGCATTACTGACCCAATAATCTAATGGTGGCTTAATACTTTTGCACAGTACTGTAGTTCAGGACGTGTATGAGGTTCATGCCATGTACCAGGACTGAAAAAAGCCTGACATGAGCTGTAGTTTGACTATTGTTTCCCATGCTATTTGTGACTAAAACCATTTTGAACATGTTTCTAGTTGAAGATGGCCCAGAGTTATGCAGGACTCACAAAGCTCCCCAAGTGCAACAAGTGAAGGCACATTTAGTTTTCAGTATGTTCCACTGCAGCATGAACGGCTAAGAAGCCACACCCACCCCTGGCTAGTTTTTTTCCTAACATGAAGTTGCTTAGATTCATCAGCAATCATTTAGTCATCATATGAAGCAGAGTGCTTAAGATAGCTGGAGTAATTTGGTTTTACCACTCATCTAGAATTCCCAGGAACATCAGTGCATAGCCGTTAGTGGGGCTAGGATTTCATCTATTTCTTCAAAGAGTTCCTGGAGATAAGACACTGTAAATCTAACAGCAGTTATATTAGTTCAAGGTTCACACTTCTACTGAGAGAGTCATGAATTTAAAATTTAAACATCATTGTTGTATTTTGAACTGAAGACTGCACTGAGCCAGTTCGTTTAAACAGTCTATATAAAATAATATCAAGCTATCAATAAAAGACACGATGGTCTAACAGCTAGTGGTTCAATTAAAAAGTTAATGCCTTCATGCACTGGGTGTTGTACTACTTAATAACAACCTATTAAATGTAACTACCTGCATTATGTGTGTACGACTTCCACTGACAAGAACTGACATTCTCCTGTACTGAGAAAGTAGTTAAATATACGTCTTAAGGCAGTAATTGGCCAATAAACATTCTGCAAAACCAATGAATCCTTAAAACACAAGTATTTACGCACTAAACTCAATCTGTATTCTCTCAGTGAGTGAACTATTCAAAAATAGCTGGTTATGTGTTAGCATCGTGGCCATGTGGATCTGATCTGCATAAGTACCACAAAACCTTAAAGCCCTGTTTACACATAGACTGAAGTTCGTGGTAGTTCCCGTTGTTTTCACGGTGGAAAGGGGTGGAGCAAATTGGCTGGCATTTTGACCGCCATAAAACGCCGCTAAATCTGTCGAATAAAGCGATGTTTTGACGCCATAGCATCTGGCACACGTCAGGCAACGGGGATTAACACACAGTTCGATCCCTTACAATCACATGTTAAAACGTGGGTGAGAACGGCAATATTCTGCTGCCGCTGAAAAAGCCCTGTATACCGTTGGTTAATCCCCAGGATTTTATACAGGCAAACAGATCATGCGTTACTACAGGATTATTTGCATATTTAAGCACCGCCCCTAGAGTATCCAGTGTAAAAGCGTCATGGCTGCCTGCACAGACTCTCATGTTCTGAAGTTGATACATAGCTGTAATGATTTCTTTGACCAAGAAAACATTTGGACATGGACATTGATGAAGCTGAGGGCATGCACACCATGCTGGAACTTTGAGGTGAGGTCTGCATGCAGCATGCTAGTGTTTCTATACTGACTGTACTGTTGCCTGTTTGTAACGCTGTTTTAACCAGGAGGTGACGTATAGAACTGCCTACTGTCCATTAACTCTGCCGTTTTGATCGCCTCTATCGCTGGTTAAAACTCCGTTGGGTACGCCGGTGAGGGCTTTATATGCCTTAGATTAGGGATACAACGCCGGCCACCGAATAACGGCGGTGTGAACTGTGACACTACAGGAAGGGAAAGGATGAAACGGCGATTAAAAAGTATCAAACGCCGTTGTTCGCGTCGTCTCCATCGTCACTGGTCTTCTCCAGGAGCGCTCCCAGAATTATTCAACATGTTGAATAATTTTTTCCACGATTCCCAGTGAAGCCGGAACTAAGCCACACCCCCTAGCACCGGCGTTAACAAAGTTGTTTGATCCCTAAGACAGCCAAAAACTCTTCCGGGACACTTTCGGGAGCTCTTACCGGCTATGTGTAAATGGGGCTTTAGTAATCAGGTCATTAATCAGCTCTCTAATAAGCTAGTCCAACATTGTGATGACTGGATTCAAGTCCCACAATTGAATTTCAGCCAGGTTATCCATGACACACAGGCACAACTGGCTGTGTCTGAATAAGAAGAGATGCATATTCCAAGATGGAAACGTCTTCCAGGGCTGAAACACTGATTCTAGTTGGCAGCCCATCCAGGACTTATCCTTCCATGATTATGTGAACACCATGTGTTTGCCTATTTGACTATTTTCATTATTGGTTGGCTGTCTCAATTCTAATGGCTTTTCTATTTTCTTTCAAAACCTACCTTGTGCTAAATATAATTTCAATGAAGTGGTTAGCCAGCTATTATAACCAATATTAAGAATGTTAATGATGGAGTAAAGGCTGTCAATCTGACCTTGAAATGTCTTTTACAGTCCTTTAACCCACCACATTACCTGTACTAAGCAGGGACACACTGTAGTGTAGTCTGACGTGAAATGTGTTTTATATTTTCTTTTTTAACACTCTGCCATAGCACAGCACGGCACTAAACAATTCATACAATGATAATAAAATATGCTATATTATCTTAAACTGATGAACAGTGAAAGAGGGGAGAAGTAGACTGTAAAGCTCCACCCACAGAGATGTCTCATACGTCTACTAAGCACAAAGAGAGACACTCTCGTTATGTGACTGTATTTCTCACACGCTGTCTCTCATTCACTCACTTGGTCCTAAAAAATAAATAATATGTGAAAAATCTCAAGCCTTTATATCTTGAAATTTTGATGATTGTGGTTTACAGATAATGAAAACCCAAAATTCAGTGTTTTAGAAAATTAGAATATTATATAAGATCAAGTGTCACTACACACAGACAAATCCTAGATATGAGCTACAAATGTTACATTCCTCATATCAAGCTTCTCCTGAACCAGAGAGAACATCAGAAGTCTTACCTGGGCTGTGGAGAAAAAGAACTGGACTGTTACTCAGTGGTCC
>JAVSBU010041411.1:0-14310 GCA_033118015.1 Loricariichthys derbyi
ACAGCTGAATCCAATTCCGCACAGATCACCAATCAGCAACCCGCAGAGCGATCATGCCTGCGGGCGCCAGGTGCGGAAAGACTCAGCCGTGCGCACACGCCGTGCTCAGACACCCCACCGGGTTGCCAGATAGTGATCGAACCCACATTCGGCGTGATGTCTTACAGCTAAAAAGAAAAAGAAGAAATGAAATGTAGGGATGGCTAATTTCTATCACATTTTTATTTATGACTGGGCTTTCATTTAGGTTTGTAGTCAAAATAAAATATAAAAATTAAAACTATTTTTAATGGTTTGTATAATGAAGGCTTTGATTGCTATAGTGTTTGCTTCACCCCACAAAATTGCACAATATATGAAGGAATCAATATGTAGACAGTTGCGGAACATAAACAGTTTTAATTTTTCAAACTGCAACGTATTAAATATAGAACTTAAGAAGGTGGCATGTCTTTTCTGGCTAAAATATTTTCAACTTGATAAGACATACTGTACCTTGAATCCAGTTCTATCAATCTCTGTTAGGAGACCTACCTCAATACGCTCTGACACCAGAGGGGTCTAATCAGGGCCGAGTAGGAGCACCTGTTTCTAGGGCTATATAAACCACTTCATGGCAGTGCCACTTGTTGCACCACTTGCTTTATGCTGCGAGGCAGCTAGCCTTTAGGCTATTTCTGTTAGCCATTTGTGCTACCTTAGCTTCACAGCTGCTAGGTTATCTCCATTAGCCATATGAGCTATTTTCGCATCACAGCCTCTAGGCTACCTCCTTTAGCCATAAGTGCTATTTTGGCTTAACAACCATTAGTCCGTGCTATTTGTGCAATTCAGTCACTAGGCTATTCACTCTATCTAGGCTGTTCATGCTATCCAGCAACTAGGCTGTCCCTGTTACTCATGTTATACAACCCCGAGGGTATCCATGCTACTCATCTATTCAGCTGCTAGGGGGTCAGTGCTACTTGCAATACTCACCCATCAGGCTGTCCCCATTAGCCATGTCCCTTTCTCTTCCCTCCACTGATATTGCAACCTACCTGTCCATTTGTCCCTTGGCAGCTCTGCAGCATGAGTTTACTGGGAAAGCTGGTAAAGATATTCCTTTACAGAGGGATACCGGTAGGGGTCACCCCTGAGGTAACGCTGTCTTTTACAGGGGCAGCACTCGGGCCACCAGCACACTCCCCATTCTGACCCTGTTTGGTTCTCCACATGAGATTCTCCCAGTGGCTGTGTGGTGTGACACTTATGCGCTCGTTCCCTACTCACACTGCCCAACGCAGATAACCCCCCTTTTGTTCCGTTTTAGCTATCACAATCATACCAGGTCTCACAACCCTTCTCAGCTGCTGATACGCACCTTTTGTTCTTGTTTTTCTTAGTTTTCAGCTGCTGGCTCTTCTAATTCTGCACTTGGGTCCTCCCCTTACTTGTCCCCATTAAGACAATCTTGACTGGATTTTTACTGCTTCCCTGTCATATGCGGTGCCTCGATAAAGTAAAGGCATCAAATCAGAGGACAAATCAAACAACAAACTCATTCACTCTTTGTATTCTAACAAAATGCTGAGTTGACAGAGTAAGTTGTTAGTGTTATGAACAGAAACCTGACAAACTTTTCGGTGTATAATTGTGGTCTAATTAAAAAAAAAAAACCCAAAGACTACCAAACTGGAGAGACATCCCATTTCTGGGCACAAGTTCTTTTTCTTCTCCGGTCTTGATTTCTTTGTCCTCCATCTCTATTTTATGTTCTTTAATCTGTTGGAATCTACAGATCCCCTCTCAGCTCTTAAGACTGCTTCTGTATTTGCCAGGCTTAGTGTTGGAGGTGTGGAAGTGTGCATCTGTTGGTTTGAGTAAAGGTGTTTTATATAATTTCAGTTTTCTTGTATTTAATATACTTTGAGTTTCTATAAGCAATTTGTCCTGTTTCTTGTAAGAATGGGAGCTAAATGAGAAATGAAAGATTGAGATGAATGAAATAAATTGTAAACATTTTGTTGTTCCTGCTACTATTTTCTCTATGAAGGAAAATCCCAGTATTTCTTCCAATCCTCAGTGGAGCCTTTGTACAGATTTTAGAGATTCATTTTCCAAACAATCAGTTCTGTGATTTGCCTCAAGGAGAAAGCAGTTCAGTTACAGCCTAAAGAGACAAGGCGCTGCTCCCCACTTCCTGTTGCAATGCATTGTGGATCCCCAATTGTCTGAGAAAATAACTGAGGCAACACCTGACTGGTCAGCTAATGAAAAACATGGGGAAGGAGGCAGGAGGAAAGCAAATGTAATATAATTAATTTACCTAAATTGGAAATTCAACAATGCACCAAGGCTTCGGGCAGAATCCGTGATCAGACGGCTGTGGAGACGATTTTAATGAATCAAATTTTCCACTGAATCTAAAAGAAGTAAGCTGTTACTGCAGATTCTCAGCAATCGTATATTTTCTATTTCACAGACACGCCACAGTCACATTTTATTATGTACGGGGGCACCGTTCACGCTCACTTATTTCAGATTAATACCATGCACCGTGTTTATTCTGCTGATTTGATTAGACTCTATAATGAGCTTTGATGCTTGCCCTGGGCTCAAACCCACCAACTCTCAAGCTTGGATCCACAATCAACATTAAAACACAACTCCACTTAACCGTTTATGCCAACATAGCACGAACATCCCCCACAACAGGAGGCGACATGTTTCAGAGGGGAGACACTCAACTTCATCAGCAACAGCAGTTCAATTAGTGTTTATTTTTACACTTGCTCTCCTTCATTCAAAAGTAAATTTGGATCAGATTTCAGGTTCAGATGAAAAAACAAGCAATGCCTTGCCTTAAATAAAAAAAAGACTGTTTTCACAACGATCATTTCATCCAAGCATTTTGAAACGTGTTGCACCACCTTGGAACAAGCATCTGGTCAACATAAAGCAAGTGCACCAATCTGCCCCTGAATTTACCCCAGAGCTCTGTACCCTGGCTGCTGAGAGTTCCTGAAATGAGTCTACACTGCTGACCATCTTCTACCAGACACTCTTCTTGTGCTCTAGTCCAAGCTTTCCTGCTGAGAAGTTATTAACATCACCATCAAATTTTACCAGCTTCGCAAGGCTTGGGGCATGGAGTGCCTCACTAGATTCCCATCTCCTGAACCAATACCGTAGATACTGTTTGCCACTGCAAATGTGCAGGGGGAGTTGCCACCTTATCCAGTTTTGCCCTATTCAACCATTTTATCCGGCACCAATCCACCACTGAGTTCCTCCCTGGAGCTCTGTACCCTGGTTGTTGAGAGTTCCTGATTCTGCGCTACTGACCATCTTCTATCAGATATTAATGAGAGACTACAAACTGGTGCTGTCATAAAAGCTATAACCCAAGCAATTGATAGTTAGATGTTTCCAGAGCCCAACTATGTCAGCTTGGTGGTTCTTTGACTGAACGCTCAACCTTAGAGTCAGTAGTCAAGTACCTTAACTACTGGGCCACCATACTCCCATATGGTATAATCTCAGTACTATAATTGGTTTCAGTTTTGTGTTAGTAGTGTCTGAGATATTAGTGTGCATATGCATGCTTGTGTGTGTGTGTGTGTGTGTGTGTGTGTGTGTGTGTGTGTGAGGGTGCCTGAGGGTCTCACAGCAGTGGAGGCAGAAACACTGTTATTTTTCACAACAAATGCAGTACAGAAGGCAGAATGATTGTGCGTCTGTGCAAGAGAGTGAGACAGGGAAAGGTGAGAAAGTGAGAGAAAACGTGACCGACTGTGCTCTTTGAAAGTCAACCACTTTTGTGTCTTTACTGATAAGGCACTTTCACACCAACTTTTTCCTACTTCTTAGAACTATTAGAGAAAGTGGACCCTTTCCCACATGTCTGAACCACAAGAACATCGGATGATTATTGATCCTAGAACACTGGGTATAGAGACTTATTTAGCCCTTAATTCAAGGTAGGGTCTTTTCAACCCTGAGTAATTTAAATATGCAGGGATTGGATGTAGCGTTGTAAGTTTTGATGCAAGAGCCTATGTTGAGGGCAACCAGGATTCTTAAATATAGTTGTACACCAGTAGCCATATGAACAATATATCTTAAAAAATAATAATAATAATTGTCTAAGTAAAATATCAGCACCAATCTATTTGCACTATTGAACAATAGAAGATTGGAAAAGATTTTCTGGTCAGTTGACGATTACTGCTGAGACTTGGTAGGGTCAGAATTTGGATCCATCCTACCTTGTATCACGGGTTCAGACTAGTGCTGCTGGTGTAACGGTGTAGGGGATATTTTCCTGGTACACTTTGGGCCGCTTAGTAGGAATTGAGCATCTTTTAAATGTCACAGCCATGTTGAGCATTGTTGTTGTCCATGTCCATCCCTTTATGACCCAGATGATCTTTTACAGGCCATGTCATAAAGCTCAAATCATCTCAAACTGTCACTGGAACTAGACACTGAACTCATTTTACTCAACTATCACCAGTAACCAGATCTCAATCCAATAGGGCACCTTTGGGATGGAGTAGAATGGGAAGGGGGTCAACCTGGTACTGGCAAGGTCTATATTATAAAGTGTGTGGTGGGTGTAAACTGGATTTTCATAGACAGATATTATATATCTTGTTACAATGGTATAAACCTTATTATATTATTAATAAGGTCTTAAATCCATTTGATCCAATATGGTCTTAGCTGAGTTGTTTAGCAGTTAAGATAAATAGGACCACAGCGTCAATAAATGCAAACCTAAGCAAGTTTTGGGAAAGCCCTTGAGGTTAAAGGGACAAAGTGGGGTAAGTGCAACTGAATGACCAGTGTGGGTTAGTCATGTGGA
Source organism: Loricariichthys derbyi (assembly GCA_033118015.1). Lineage (NCBI taxonomy): Eukaryota > Metazoa > Chordata > Actinopteri > Siluriformes > Loricariidae > Loricariichthys > Loricariichthys derbyi. The sequence goes on from JAVSBU010041411.1 coordinate 4,850, forward strand.
AATTCCAGTGAAATCATGTGGATATAACCTTCAGGGCTGCTCCCTGTGGTGGTGGAGTAACATCAAGTGAACACACACAGGGCAAACCGAGTTAGTCAGAGCATGAGGGAAATAAACCAATAATCCAATGTGTTGGATGTGTTTCAGCACAATATCATGTGTGATGACCCTTGTGCTAAACTCAGATTCCAGTTTCTGTTACACAGTGCATGGTGGCATTGCAATTATATCATTGACACCGCAGTGCAGAGGATGATCGTCCCAATATTACCTGATATAGTGCTGGTATAAGTGGATCAGACAGCAGTGCTGCTGGAGTTTTTAAACACCTCACTGTCACTAATGAATGGAAAATAGTCAACCAAAATTTCCAATCACTAGCATCCTGCTACTGTTATTGCACTGCTACTGTCTTTGACTACATCTACAAGATGTATCAATAAAGTGACTGTCTCTAATAAAGTGCACAGTTAGTAAGCATGGTGTTTAAATACTCCAGCAGCACTGCTGTGTCTGATTCAAGCACACACCAACAGCATATGTCACTGCAATGCTGAGAATGATCCACCTGACCTGTGCTGCCCCTATCAGGGTCCTGACCATTAAAAAACAGAGTAAAGGGGACTAACAAAGTATTCAGAGACTACAGTTTGTAATTATAGAACTACAGAGTGCTACTATATGGTATGTCAAAGTAATAAAATGGACAGTGACTGCGGAAAAAGAGGTATACCTAATAAAGAGCTTAGTGAGTGTATGTAAAACATTGCTGTCATAATAAATATGAATTTAATACTACAGAAGCATAGTATACAGCATGCATGCCTGCCTTTGATCAGACTTTATTTATTTATATGTTTGTTTATCCCAAGAGAGGCATATTGTAAATCTGATGCATAAATAAATGGCGCCACAAGTAAGACGATGGAAGTCGTTAGTCCTCTGTAGCCTCAAGATACAGACATTAATTTCACATTTCACAGAGCATCGACAGATCTGAGGGCATCTGGTCCCAAGAAGGCAGACCTACACACACGCACGCACGCACGCACGCACACACACACACACACACACACACACACACACACACACACACACACACGCACAGGTTCTACAATGTGTTTTCTAAAACTCTCATCTTGCCCCGTAGCAAATAGTCCATCATTCGTATCTGTAGAAACATTTTTTTTTATCTGCAGGAAAAAACTGTGCTTCATCTGTAAACTGAAGAATTACACCCTTCTGTTGCCATTATGAACATTTACATTTGGATTTTTTCTTTTGGCAAATATTTTTAAACAAAGCGACTTACAAGATGACTGTTGTTAGATTAGAAAGTAATACTGCCCATAGATTAAAATCAAGTCTTCAGTTTGTTACAATGAACACTAAGGGCTTAAATCTAACGTGGTTTAAAAATACAGTAGAGTTATTTGCTGTTTAACGTTTTGTACATTACGTTTTGTGAAACTAGGTGTTCACAGAAAGGGATTCTGACCAGACATTACATTACTTTTGTCTCAAACCTTATTTGGACTGGATTAGTTTTACATTACATGCTGCTTATTACTAGAAAACATGGGGGAAATCACAGGGAAGAAAACAAGCAACTGCACAAGAGATGAAACTTTGTGTATATAATATGTATTTGGGGTGAATTTTGCTTTCAAAAACAATTCAAATAAATGTCACCTAACAATTCTGTATGTCAAGCCTTAATTCAAGAGGTTAGAATGAAATATAACTTCTCAACGTGGCGATTGGAGACTGGATAAAATGCTGATAATGTATCGATTATCAGAAAAAAGTACAGCGAGTGCATTAAACATAAAACTGTCATAGCCTAGTGGTTAAGGTACTAGACTATGGACCAGAAGGTTCAGGGTTCAGATCCCACCTCTTCCAAGTTGCCACTGTTGGGTACTTGAGGAAGGCCATAAACCCACAATTGCTTAGATGTAAGTCAATTGTGAGTTGCTCCGAATAAGGGTGTCTGCTAAATGGCTTAAGTGTAAGTGTAAATGTTAAACTGAAAATTGGCTCAGAACCTTAACCCTGATTATACATCAGAGAACTGGATGTTGTGAGGCAATAACTTTGTGGTAATCAGCTCTGTAATATTCTATTGTGGTGTAAACAAAAGCACAAAAGCCCCCATACTTGCGAAAAAAGACGAGAAAAGCTCGTTTTCCATAAGATGTGGTGGAATATTTACATACATGTCGAGTGGCATGGGGTTAGTATAACCAATGTCATGATATTGGCAGTAAAGGACCTAAGTGCGTGGGGAAAACGGCAGGGGGCGCAGAGCTTAGGGCGTAGCGCGATGCAGTGATGGCTGCAGTGGGTGCCCTCTCCCTATATTATTTATAGCCCTCAAGATTACCTCAGCCCTCCTGGAACCTACTCTTCCTTTATCCCTGCGGGAATAGACAACAACCTTGGACGCTGCCGGCGTGGTGCGCAAGGAAGCAGAGCAGGAGAATGGGAAAAGGGAAATGGTTAAGGACCAAAGGGGAGAACAGAAAGGAAATAAACTGCGATGGGAATGGAAAACATGAGTGAACAGAAGTAAAGCTTGACCACTAAAAAAAAAAAAAAAAAAAAAAACAACAACAAAAATGACCGAAGGGGAAGGGAGAACTAAAGCGACAAGTAACACTGAAAAAAGTGTAGTGAACTAAACAGGCTTGTGTGAGCCAAGCTCTCCACACGCAAACTGAAACTGAAAGATCTACCGTCAAAAAACGGTGAGACCTAAATGCAAATGGAGACGAGACGAGAAATACTGCCACTGAAAACCACGCGATATTACCTGAAAAAAGCAAAGTGCACTCAAAACTCGAAAAAAAAAATACTAGTGCGACACACGATGAAAATGCACAAAGCACGGAAACGGCAATGATGCACAGGGCAATCAAGAATGGGACGAGGACCTCTGTCAGACACCACTATTTATAGACCTGATTTAAGGTTTTCCTTGTGTTCCTCATGCACCGTATTTGCCCTGCACGCATGCGAGATTTTGCGCCGGGGCAATTTGTGGATTGAGTCTGCCCTCTAGTGGCTGGAGCGGTTGGGGTGACAACCTGAGGTTATTTTTAAGGCTTGTTTTACAGAAGGAATCTGAGTGTGCTGTCGGTAAAAATGACTGACATGAAGATTTCAGATGAGACTAAAATGACTAAGAAACACCAGGTATAATTACTTTACCTCACCTTTCTATGTAAAACTAATCCCATCCGAGATACGGCTTTATTCTTTTTAGGCTATTCTGTCATGGGGCAAGATCCTGTCAGTATCAGAAAACAGCTGAAAACACAAATGGTCCCTAAGGGCACCATGTCTGAAACATAAATTGTTAGGTTAAATGTCATGAATGTCAGAAATCGGAGGCTGATGCAAGAACACAAAAACGTGGAGTGCGGGGTTCATAGTGTTCTCTGTGTGGGTCAATATACTTTCAAAGAGATTTCAGTACCATGGTGCTTGCCATGGTGAATTGTCTTCGTTCTGAAAGTCAAAGGAGGTCCAACACCATGATAGATGGGTGTCTCTAATATAGTGGCAAGTTAGTGCATTATGTTATATTTTAGCTGGAAATGTAATGACTAGCAAAAAAAGGCCACCTGGCTGCTGTATTTGGTAAAAGACACCCCTGAGTCTATGGTGAGCTACAGGGCTAATTTCATCCTTATACCCATATAAATCCTAATCTGATTAAAGAACCTGGAGATTTTTCAGCATAAATCTGAGTTGTGTCTGAATTCATCTTCTGTCTTTGTGTAATGACCCTGCACCACATCCTGTGTCCATTTCTTACATTGCTCTCTTAGGACACGTCATCACGTGCTCCATCTTCATCTCTGCTAATGATGACGATTGCCGTCGTACCCATCATTTGTGAGATTAATCACGTCATTTCTCAGCTGTCTCCGTCCGTCTCTCATACACTTACGTTAGCGCTGAAATGGATGAGCGGGGACACCTTTGATCGCCATTTGGAATTTGTCTCCATTTAGAGACATCACATTCCTCTGAGGGTTGCTGGCATACACTAAATTAAGGGTGGAGATGCTTGGCGATCCTCATCAGTCTCTCTTGTTTGTCTTCAGAAATACACACTGTGATTGGTCAGCATTAGCAGCACAGAAATGCAGCAGGTTGTATTGATGCAAAGCTGCAGGAACCCTAGTTATATCCTGGTTATGTGAGTATCATCCCAGTGCTTCTATTACCTGCCACCTCCTAAAGGCAAATCAGAAAGTGAATATACACTCATCAATCACTTTTAATAATAATAATAACGCATTGGATTTATATAGCACTTTTTCAGATGCTCAAAGCACTTTACACATGCATTCATACCATACCCGGTGGTGGTAAGCTACTATGTACCCACAGCTGCCCTGGGGCAGACTGACAGAAGCGAGGCTGCCAGTTTGCACAACCGGCAACCCGCCGGTTACAGGGCGAGTGCCTTAACCTGCTGCGCCACTGCCAGCCCATGAGGAAGGTATACCTCCTTGTTTCTACACTCACCGTCTATGCAAAAGTCTTAGGCTGCCATTGGATTTGTTGGTTTACCAGGGATTTAATGACTGCATATAACATACTGTTGATGATTTGAACTCAAATTTCATTTGTAACTCCGTAATACTCTTTTCCACTGATCTTCATTCCAATCACTGTGAACTTGAGCATCAGATAAAGGGGTTTCTTGGCTGTTACTCCTCCAAAAAAGCTCACCTTAAAGTCTGTTTTTGTTGATTTCAACAAAAGTAAAAATGGTGCCGAACCTATTTCTCTGGCGGCATGCCTGAGGCGCTCTGTAACTCACAGCCTATAAAAGACGCTTTCATAATTTCTCTATAAACTATAGTATAGCTCTTAAGCTATTGTTAGTAATGTGTAATATATCTAAAATAGTAAAACATCTAAAAATGCATACTAAAATTAAGCTATTTTTTATTTAATTGACTGAAACTAGACAAATATTTTAGCCTTTGTATAGTAAAACCTGAATAAAACCAATAATAATTAAATGACTAAAGTATGACAAACTTATATACATTTTAGTCAAAAGTCTAAGACATACTAAATCAAAATCAGCATCCAAAATGAACACTGGATTACAATAAATACTTGTCATAGAGGATCCAGATTTTTATTTTTATTTTTTAATGCTGCATATGAGTTTCCTATAATTTTGGTTAAGTGCTTTTATACGGTAACTGGAGCTGATGCCATGGACAGTGAGTATAGAAACAAGGAGGTGTACCTAATAATTTGTTCAGTGAGTTGCAGTCTTTTGCAATAATTTGGGCAGCCCTGATCAAATCACAATCATCATATAGGCTAGTTAAGCTCTGAGACCTTGTGAAAAATGAACTTTTGCATATAGTTCTTCCAAAGATGTAATAATTTTACCTTAGTAAAATATTACCTCATGCTTAATACATATTTTTATGATATGATATATTTATATGGTAGACTACTAGTTAAGGTGTGTTACTGTGGATCAGAAGGTCCAGGGTTCAAATCCCACCTCTGCCAAGATGACACTGTTGGGTCCTTGAGTAAGACTGTTAACCCACAATTGCTTGGATTGTAAGAATGTATAAATTGTAAGTCGTTCTGGATAAGGAAGTCTGCTAAATAAAATAAATATAAATGTAAATGTAGATAGACAGTGAAGGAAATAAACAGAGATTTTAAATGTAGAAAGCTAGATAGAAAGGTTGAGCGACATCAACTACATCACACTTACTTACATACTGTAGAAACAATCTAACCTCCTGCCAATACCACAGTGAAACAAATGAGGAGCGATCTTTTCTGTGAGATACAGGTTTGAGATGGAGAGAGAAAGCCATTTCAGATGGCGAGACCATCTCACTGACTGAAGTAGAGACAGATGGGACGTCCAGATTGCTAGCATTAGCCAGTTCTTTCTCTAGATCATGAGTCTTCATCAGACTAATCACTCCAGTGATGGCTCCATCTTGCATTTGGCGCTGATGTGGGTTTTTACCATTTTCTCACACAGGTATCTGGCCTCAATATAACTTGAGTTGAAAACAGAAAAAATAAAGATTGAGGCTCTCTTACATTACAGACTGATTCAAAAGGCAATTTTTGTTTGGAAGTAAATCAGCATCTCGGTGAAACTATTATGAGCTTCAAAAGCCTTGACCAGCTGGTGTTTCTGCTCCGTGAGTGCACTTCATGGGTGCATTAGAGAGCAGGAAATTCTCAAAGAGCCAACCTGCAGGTTATTGAGGCTGTAAGGAGCTTTTAAAGACTTGCTGTGTGACAAAAGGGAAAGAATCTGAGCCGACAGACATTCTAAGCCATGGCTGAGTCAGATGTTCTTTGTTTCTACCATCGCTTTTACATTTCTCCTAAGTAAATGTGGTCATGATGTCAAATATTAATGCTGTGCATCCAAGGTTTAACTAATGATTAAAATAGCCATGTCCCTAAAGATCCTTCTCCCTAAACATGGAATCAGAAAAAGCTGGACAGTATGGAAAATGCAAATAAAAAATAACCACAGTGTGCCTTCCATTGACTATGGCTTTTATTTTATTTCAAAATCAAAGTTGGGCAGAGAATCTACAGTTTGTCAACAAATGCATGGGAATATTATTGAAAGCTGAAATACAGTGTACCTCAAAGAAAGATTGAAAGGGATTTGTATATTCCTAGCTCTACAGTGCATGATATGGTAAAACAGTTCAAGGAATCTGGGGAATTCAGTGTGTAAAGGGCAAGGGCACAAGCCTACACTGAGGATCCATGATCTTCAATCCCTCAGATGGCACTGCATTAAGAAATGACATTCATTACAGGGTTCAACAATAACAATGGCCCGACTGTCTGGGGCAAGTAAAACGTGACATCAGGACAGCTACACGCAAAATCACTTGCCCAGTCAGGGCAGTTCCTGTTGGGTTAGGGGGCACACAAGAACTAAATAACGTGGACAAATTCGACACAGTTAAACATTTAATCCCTCATGATGGAAAAAAATGTTCTAGTCCACTTGCACGTTCAGTCAAAACCAATCATTTAATTTGTTGATAAATTATGTCAGAGCGAGCTGAGCAGGAAAATGTCGGTGAAGCGAGAATAGGAAGCTAAGCGAACGGGCGTTAAGTTGGTGGCTGTGTGCTTGAGCAAGTTTTGTGCATATTCTGCCCACGGCAGATATATTACCCAATCCTCAGGACGATGGTGGGAGAACATCCTCAGGAACTTGAGTACCTCCTGATTTACTTTGAGCCTGTCTATTGGCCTGGGGATGGTATCCTGAGGTGAAAAATCACTGTAACCCCCAGCTTGTTCATGAAATTGGTCCATACTCTTAACGTGAACTGGGGGCCTCGGTCGCTCACCACGTCCTCGGGAATCCCAAAATAGTGGAACACCCTCTCGAACAGAAAAGGAGACATCCATGTTGTCTTCCATGATTTAGCCAATGCATTTGGTTCAGTTCCCCATAACCTTATCTGGGAATCCTTCAATTTCATCCACGTACCATTATTTATCACTAGGCTTGTAAAAGCATACTTTGAAGACCTGCAACTGTGTTTCACAACAGCCGACTTTACAACATCATGGCAGAGCATAGAAGTAGGCATCATGGCAGGCTGTACAATCTCACCTCTGCCCTTCATAATGGCCATGGAGGTCATCAGGGCTTCAAGATGGGTGGTGGGGGGTGAGCAAACTAAGAAAGGGATTTGCCTTCCACCTATCCGAGCATACATGGATGACATGACCACTCTGACCATTACTGCAGCATGCACCAGGCGGCTACTTGGAAAACTGCAGGAAAACATCAAATGGGCCCGGATGAAAATCCAGCCGAATAAATCACGAAGCATTCTATAGCTTAAAGAGGTGAAGTTCTGCATTGGTGAAGATCCAATACCAACAGTTTCTGAGCAACCGGTCAAAAGCTTAGGAAGATTATACAATGCAATCCTTAGTGACAAGGACCAAGTACAGCAAATGAGGCAGGACATAACCAACATTCTGGAAACCATCATCAAGACCTTACTGCCAGGGAAACTCAAGCTATGGTGCTTGCAATTTGGACTTCTTCCTCGGGTAATGTAGCCACTTACCATCTACGAGGTTCCAATAACAACTGTGGAGAAGATGGAGTGAACCATGACCTCTTACGTGAAGAAATGGCTTGGTGTCCCACGATGCCTGAATAATGTCAGCCTCTATGGCAAAGGGGTCCTTGAATTGCCCATCACAAGCCTTACTGAAGAGTAAAAGTGGTCTAAAGTAAGGCTCCAGATGAGTTTGAGGGATTCCAGAGACCTGACCATTAACAGTAATGATCCACTCTTGTCAAATGGATGGAAATGGACACCATCAAATGCAGTGCAGCATGCTATGTCAGCCCTGAGGCACATTGACATGGTGGGGCATGTGCAGCTGGGAAGAAGAGGCTTTGGCCTTATGGCAAGCAAGCTAACGTGGCGTAAGGCCTCAACATCTGAGAGGAGGAAAATGGTCGTCAAGGAGGTGTGCCATCAGGTGGAAGCAGAAAGAAGTGCAAAGGCTGTCTCTCTTGTCAAGCAGGGACAATAGATGAGGTGGGAAAGCCTAGAGAGGAGAAAGCTCAGCTGGAGGGAGCTTTGGGAAATGGAGGCAAGCAACATCAACTTCATCATCAGACCCACCTATGATGTGTTACCTTCTCCAAAGAACCTGCACCAATAGTATGGCATGGACCCAACTTCTGTCCTCTGCCCAACTCCAGTGATTCTGAAACACATCTTGACTGGTTGTAAAACCAGCCTTATACAAGGCCGCTACACCTGGAGGCACATCCAGGTCCTCAGGAGTCTGGGAGCAACGCTTGAAAATAAGAGGAAAACCATCAACTCCTTGCCCCTGAGAAGAATGAAGTCCATTATGGCCCCGACCTTCATTCAAGAAGGACAGGAGAAGCACAACCATACCCCTGCCAAACCAGAAGCTGGACAGCTAGCCATGGCCCAGGATTGGAAGATGGTTATTGATATTGGACAACAATTAGTCTTTCCACCCGAGATTGCAGCCACAACCTTTAGGCCAGACTTGGTACTCTGGTCCCTTTTATTGAAGTCTGTTTACATCACAGAGCTAACAGTTCCATGGGAAAGATCAACATCACTGAGCGCAAGAAACTGCATTATACAGAATTGGCAATGAGGATGGGAAGCTAAAGTCTATCTGATTGAGGTGGAATGCAGAGGTTTTGTGGCCTCTTTCACTATCAGGTTGCTGAAAAACCTTGGCATCCATGGAAAGGCTCTGCGAGAGACAATTTGGGCCGTCTCTGAAGCCGCCGAAAGAAGCAGTCAGTGGATTTGGATGAGGCGGATGGACCCTAGCTGGGGTCATAAAACATCTGCTTGACCTGTTCACTAATCCTACCCGCCCCCACCCCCCCC
>JAVSBU010041511.1:0-14310 GCA_033118015.1 Loricariichthys derbyi
TTAGTTGCTCTAGATTATCCCCGATCTTTTTCGGGGATTTCGGAAGAATAGTGTTAACAGGACAAACACTGAAAAAAAGTAGCGCAGCACGCATGGCTTCTAATTGTTGTTTTTCTTCCTGTTCTTTGTCCCGCCCAAATAATTTCTGTCCAATGGGAGAACCGATCCTCATTCGCGTGGCTTTGTTTACAAGTGATAGTTCACTTGCAAAAAATGCAGTCTGAAAGCGAACCGAACCAAAAGAAAAAAAAAATAAAGTCCACATTTGGTCCGGACCAATGGACTTTTCTGGTGTTAATACACCCTTAATCCTGACTTTTTTCTCAGCCCCCCCTGCACTACTGATGACCTCATTCACTGGCATTGATTCCTCTCACCTGTCCCACATTTTCTTAATGGCATCATCTGCAGTTTAAACCCGGTGTCTGAAGCAATCATATCAGTCACACACTTTCAGAGTTTGTTTGTACAGCAACGTCTGCCTTTGCTCACTCTGTTTTCCAATATCTAAAAGTATTTGCACCCATATATTTCCAGAAGACCTTTTCATCCAGGGAGAAGTGACGTATCAGCTGACCTGTATGTTCTACTTTCTAGCTCACTGAACCTTATAGCATTTTATTCAGTTATTTCAGACTCACCCATCAATCAGATGATTCAGTCCATTATTCACAGCTTGATTATACCTGCCAAGAGTGGCAAAAACTCATAGAGTGGTGCCAGTCAAGTTGAGTTAATAAATCTGCCACCCATGGTTATTTTCTTATGGATGGCAGGTTGCTGAGCTTGCAGGAGCACAGTGATTAGCTACGAGTTTACAAACACAGAGCAAAGTACATTTGAATCTAATCCCAGTGTGTTGGGTGCAGTGCTGTGCTCGGGATTGCAAGTCTCTTTTATTGTGGTATTACAATACTAGACAATTCTAATACAGTGGTTATGGTAATACCATTGTGTTTGTACCTTTCACCTGAAGGACCTTAGACCTGCTTTCAGATGTAGGGTGTGGCAATGAGATGAAGTATGAAAACAGCTCATTTACAATGGATGTAGAAGATAATAACAATAATAAATTCACAATGATTATAAACAATATAGTCATTTTGTTATTGTCCTGTCTAGCGGAAAGAGGATGCTATGATGGACCTGATTGTTTCTTGATGGAAGCCAAAAATCCTTTGATAGACAGAATTAGAAACAATACAGAAACAGACTTAATTAGTGACTGTGATCCAGTTTATGTAGTTGTAGGTTAGATAGAAGATACAGGGAGTGGTGAAGCCAAACAAAGGAGTACTACTTATAATAGGACAGACACTTACACAAACCATTACATTTGTTCCTGACTCCAAAATATTTTTTTTTACACCTATGTTCATATGCAGTTAATGGTTTAAAGTCTGATAAAGCAAATGAATGTAAAGCAATTCCTCAAATCAAGAATGGCATGAAATAAGTGAAATATAAAAACATGAAATAAGTTAAAGTGAAGCTATAGAAGTTGAGGTGACCGAGTCGCACCATATGACTTCTTAGGAAAATAAGATCAAAATATGTCAGGCCATCATAAAATGTGATCTACCTGCATATACAGTATATATTAATCTTCTCAGTTTAAGAAATGTTCAGTTAGAGGTGTGTGATATTTATAAAATATCATATCTTTTTTATATTTTTGTTGATAACGATGGTTAGATGTTACTTTGCCAGTGAATGTCTTGGTTTGTTTTAACCCATCTCTCTTAATAACCCCATCATCATCCTAAATCAAGGAGCACCTGTACTAACATTTGTCTTTCCCTTTTTCTCTAGTGGACTTTGTGCCTCATGCCTCCATGGACACAGCCCATCACATGCTCTTATATGGCTGCAGGTCCCCGTACTCTACGAACGGTTACTGGTGAGTCTCTCATGTTTCCTGTTCAGATAAAAATTGATGTTTCCAATCTGTGATTTCAAAAAGGCTTCATGTAGTGCAAAGTGGGAAAATTGATTTGCCATTTCCTCATAATCACAGCTGATAAACAGCCTTGTTGATCATAATTTATGAACTCTTTCTATGAGTGAGCTTATTATGGCAAGCTGCTGGTGAGCGCTAATTGATTATATTTAGGATTAGAAACACTGTTTGAGTTTCGAGCAGCTCACTATTGCAGCACGTTACAGAGGCAGCAAGTGGGTGAGATGTCTGCTGCATCCCCGGAGAGAGAGGATAAGCGAGAATGAGTAGGCGAGAGGGGGAAAGACGCTAATAAACTCGCCTGTTACCAGGGCAACCACTGCCACCTTGACAACAGGGATTGTGCTGTGGGCTTGTGGCTTGGGTGGGGGTGATTTCTCATATCCACCCCTTTGCTCTACCCCTTCCACCCCTTGCTCAACTCTGCCTTATTCTGTTTGGACTTGTGTGAAAGGAGACACAATGAGAACGTGAGAAAAATCAAGTCCGTTTCAGTGCAGAATCGTCTGCAAATCAGGAAAGAAAACCAAAGCCTTAGTTCTAACGCCAAAGTAACTGCAGCACTGCGCCTTTATTTTTCACTGTCGGTTTGTCTCTGAAATGGTGAGCAAGCTGCTAAAAACTGTAACTGAATCTCATCTCATGCTTGTTTACTCTCTGGGATTTGCTATCTTTTTAAATTGAATGTATGCAATTCAATCATAAAGCAAACTCAAAGCCGTTTTTGGTCTCTGCCCCTTTCTGACTTTTTATTAAAAAAATCATCTCCCTTGCTTCTTTCATTGTTTCTCTCTGTTCTAGATGACATTTAGCATTCAGTATGAAATTGGCTGCGGGGTTACCAAAAATCAAAAAGGCTATGGAGGATCATTTTAGGGAGGCATAAAAAATAGGCCACAAAATGCACTTTATCGCTCCCAAATCTAGCAAAAATTGATGGGAAAAACTGAAAGTTGACCAGGAACTCTGGGTTCAAATTATCACAATATACGTTTTTGTCCTAGATTTCCTAATATCAGCAATACCTGGATGTTCCAGTGGTCACATGATCGTATGGTAACCGCAATCCTCCTGTTGAAACCAAATGCATATCATCAAAACTCCTAGGGAACATTTAACATCATTAATTTATTATTAGTAAGAATGGACTCTGGTTTGGATAACAGATTATGTTACAGTTAATATAAGTAATAAGTATAAATACATTGGTACCTCGGGACTCGTCGTTAATTAGTTCCAGAAGGCTCATTGAGTACCAAAAACAGTGATTTCTGAGCAAATGTTTCCATTAGGAATAATGTAAATGGTGTCATTTCATTCCAGTACCAACATAAAATTCACACTGCATAAGGCATTTTATGGATTAATGCAGTTGTCTTGTACATGTTCTCCCTGATTTACTGTGGAGTTACAGTCTGAGAAAAACCACCGTAAGTTAGAAGTATCATGAACAAAGGAGTTTAGTATAGTCCATAGCACAAAGCTTATTTTATAGTAAAGTGTTAAGTTTCATGTAATGTATTGAATAATATATTAAAAGTGAAAGGCAAAAGGCATACTCGAATGTTGAACTCACAGAGCTGCTGCTCATCTGTTTGCCTCCTGGAAGCGCAGCATAAGTAGGTGAGTATCATACTGAGCAGTAGTTTTTGTTGTTTTTCTTTTTGGTTAGCTGTTGTTATTAAACTTTCCAGGACCTATAATGACTTATTTGCACCAAGAATACTGTACTGTAGATGTGAAAAAAGAAATAAATTTAAAAAACATGAGAGAAACAGCTGAGATCTGCCTGAGTGAGAATTAATAACATTCATAATTAACGTTGCAGCGATGACTCACTTTAGCATTAAAACTCCTTATTATTCATTATTATTAAATTTCTCTGAGAATATTGCATGGCTTCACAATATTGTTTTTAATGGCATCAAAAAAATTGAGGTTAAAATTCATAACATATGAAAGTTACCAATTATTAATACTAGTTGGTTGCAGGGTTTAGGTTAAAGCTGCATAGGCCTTTCAGCCTGATTGAATTTGGTTCTGTCCAACACAGAATCCAATCATTTGAAACTGAAGCCAGAATTGGATTTCTGCTTTGCTTCACCACTTTTCTTTAGGCTGTTCACTTTTATAGCAGTCCCTCTCCTCCTATTTTAGTTTCTTCAAGACGTTTCACTTCTTTGAACTGAAGAAGCCTTTTGGGTGAGAGGTGAAATGTCTTCAAGAATCTACAACCAAGTCCAGTTGTTTTCTTCTTCCACCCACGTTTACTATGACCTGGATGACTGAGAATTTTCACAGACTTTAGTTTCTTCAGTTTGTTTACATATGGACAATTGTTTACTCATCTCTGTGTTTGTTGTTGAGTACTTTGTCCTGAATTTCCCAGGATGACTGAATAGCCTAAAGGGTTTGTTTGCTTCTCTGACCACTGGTTTACAGACTTTTTGTCTCAGCGTTCCTTTAAAACAAGGGGGAAACTCACTCTGGTATATTTGAGATGTTGTTCCAGCCTACACAGGTTCTGACGTTATGGAATCACACCACCAGACCATCAACCTTTTAGTGCTGGAGCCAAACCACAGCCTCGGGTCGAGATTAAACACCAGTACTGACACCGTGTCAGTGGTAAAGCGGTGCCTGTGTGAGAAGCAGCATTAGTGGTCCTGATCCGAGTGCAGCGCTGCTAGCTGGGTAAATAAAGTAACAAAGCTCCAGGTGGTTGTACTGAATGGTGTGTTTGTGTTTGTGCAGGGATTGTGGGTCAGCACGGGGCACCTGTATGGACGAAGCCAAAATCATGTACGCATGGGCCAGGAATGCCCCGCCCACCAAGCTCCCTAAAGGTGATCTGTCTTTCCATCTCAGTAATAGTCCAGTCTGTGTCTCACGTCCCTTCTGTTTCATTTTCTTTGTCTTTCTGTGTTTTTCTTATCTTTTCAAACTCTTCTTCAGACTCTTCCACAGCTAGATGGCTAAGTGGTGATATCATTAATAATAGGAGGATTTACCCTGGGCCGTTGTAATTGCCCTCCATTGAGTGTCTTTGTCTACTTATCTACAAAGAACAGAAAACTCCAGAGACAGAAACTGATTACTCATCCACCATTTTCCCCTCTGTGGCCTTGTCTTTGTTTGCTCTCTTAACCTTATTGCATTCTTACCGTTGTTAACGCAGCTCCTTTCTCCCCCAGACGTTGGTTTTAGAGTTGGGGGTGACAGCAAGATCACCTACTTTGTGCTGCAAATTCACTATGGTGATGTCAATAATTTCAGAGGTAAGTTCCAGAATAACTGGCCTACATTTATATTACTGTAGTTTGAAGACAGTCTGAAATTCATTCATTTTTCATACCTGCTTGATTTAAGTACTTTGCACATGTGCATGAACTATTTTATTCTCCCTCCCCACCATACAAACCACTAACATGCTATAATCACCAGGGACTAAAATGTGACAAAAAAAATCTGCACCAAGAGTTCGTCAGTGTAACGGAACTGACATAGAGGATCTCTCGGAATGGAATTTTGCCTCTACCTGCACCTTCCATCTCCATGTTGTACTGCTTTTTATTTACATTTATGGTCTTTCAGCAATACAAATGTACTAGTAAGTAACCTGAAGGCGTAGTGCAGCATGTACAATCTCATCCATGCACACAGATATGCACGTACACAATCAAACCCAGGTCCTCAGGAAGAGCCATTTGATGAAGCTAGTTCCATGTGGAAAAGGTAATATGTTTCTATATTACTGATAATGGATGTAAGAACATCAGGTAATTGAAGTACAGTAATTGATACGTCCCAATACAATTACGAGGTAGCAGTAGCTATAAAATGCAGTAATTTTCCATTGGCTAAGAATAGGTGGCTAATAAAATGAGGTCATACCCAGCTGAGTTATTTTCCCTGCCTGAGAGACCTGTTGTTTAATAGACAGCTCAAGAGAAGCGACTGACAATGCTCATTTGTTTCACCCAGTGTTTTGCCCCCAATTCTCTTATGCCTTGTGCTCTGTCTAATTTAAGAAGATACCCTCTCGACAAATGCTTTCTTGGACTGACCCCCTCATTATTTCTCTTTTCTTCTGTAAACTTCAAACACACTAAGCTTTTATGTATCACTGTTTCCTTTTTTCATTTAGATTTGATTTAAGAAAAAAAAAGCAAAAATGTAACTGCGCTGTGTTGCACATTTGGATCATGGTCTAAATCATTTCATTTCATTTCTAGATCACCATAGAGACTGCTCAGGACTTACTCTAAGAATGACTTCCAAACCGTAAGTTGCTAATCCATGTTGCTTTCCCTGAGATGGCTGAATGGGTTTGAAAAATTTGTTCAGCTTCTATGAAGCTGTATTTTTAATTGGACGTAATAAGGAGCTGAGTTACCCTACATGTTGCACCTACAGGGGTTTTTATGAAATCCCATTCTAAATCTGTAGGCTTTAATAAGGAGTCCCACTTTTGCAGCAATAACAGTTTTAATGCTTCTGCGAAGCATTTCGACAAGATTTTGGACTGTCTGTGGGAATTCATCCAGAAGAGCATTTATTAGTTTAAACACTGATGTTGGATGAGAGGTCCTGGCTCATGGTCGCCATTATAGTTTATTTCAAAAGTGTTTAGTGGGGTTGAAGTCAGGGATCTGTACAGGCTAGGTGAATTGTTCAATGCACAAATCACCAAACCATGATATCTAGACCTTTCTTTGTGCACTGGGCCACAATCATGCTGGAACAGAACTTCTAGCATTTTCCTTCCTCCACCATGCTTTACAGTTGGCACACTGCAGTCAGACAGGCAATGTTCTTATGGCATTCAACAAACCCAGACTTGTGGATCAGAATGCCAGATAGAGAAGAGTGATTCATCACTCCACAGAACACACCACTGCTCCAGGGTCCTGAGGCGGCATGCTTTACACCTCTTTGTCCAGTAATTGGCATTGCTAGTTGCTCAGCCATGGAAACCCATGCCATGCAAATTTGGTGCTCATATTAATGCACGTCTGTGCGATTTTTATACACCTGTGGTAATGGGACTGAATGAGTTCAATAATTCAATAATTAAGAGGTGTGTCCCAATACTTTTGTCCATATAATGTATTTATTATTACAGCATTTAGTGTAATTAGAAGCTTTGTGTCAATTTTTAGAGGTAAAGATTGGAATTTTCCTTTCAAATGAGGGATGCTAAATGACTACAGATAGACAATTAAGAGTGTTAAAGTCTTTTACACTTCACTAGCCTGGCACACAGTAGGTGCTAAATCAGTTTGTAATTTGGAAACACCAGAATTCAGTGCAGGCCCTGTTCTGAGACACATTTCTTCTACAGAACTGGTCCAGACAACACATTTATAAGACTCATTGTTAAGCAGATTCAGCATTTATTTTAAATAGTCTATGATGCACTTTTGTGCTTTTACTTTTAAATAGTTGTATTTTGTGAACTTATTAATTAGTAAACTACATTACATTTATGGTATTTAGCAGATGTCCTTATCCAGAGCGACTTACAATTGATTGAATCTTAAAATATAAGGAATTGTAGGTTCAGGTTCTTCCTCAAGGACCCAACATTGGCAGCTTGGCAGAGAATGGATTTGAACCCTGAACCTTCTGGGCTAGAGTCCAGTTCCTTAACCACTAGGCTACCACAGTCCCACGTGTTGTCTTTGGTCCCTTGTTCCTCCTTAGGGTTCTTCCTTATAGTTTTGCCTTGCCACTGTTGCCCTAGGCTTACTCAGTCTGAAATTTATATTTATTATTGGGCCTTATTAATTAGAAGATATTCTAATGTTGTAAAGCTGCTTTGAGACAATGCTCCATTGTGTAAAAAAACACTATAAAAATAAGTTTCTTTATTTGATTGCCTCTGTGAGTAATGTAAGGAATCTGTGAACCACTTATATATAGATGTTGATAAAAGATGGATTATGTCAGAATAATTTCCTGAAAATTTTGCCTTGAGTGATTGTCAGATTCATTTTAAAACCGTGATATTCCTGTCTTTCAGGGTAGATTTTCCATTATACTTGTTGATCTGGGTTGAATGTGTAACCTAGTCCCTGTTTCGCTGTTGGTGTGACTGATGGAGCTACACTATATTGCCAAAATTATTCGCTCACCCCTTCGAATAATTGAATACAGGTGTTAAAGTCACTTCCATGGCCACAGGTGTAATTAATCAAGCACCTAGGCAAATTCTAATTGTCTAAAAGTTGTAATAGTTCTAATTTTCACAAACAAATGTTTGTGAAAGAATGGCTGGCTCTCAGGAGCTCAGTGGATTTCAGCATGGTACAGTGATATGGCAGCGACCCAGCCACAGAGTGTTAGGCCACATAGCAGGGTTATGAGGTACACAGTGCACAGAGGTCACCAACATTCTGCAGAGTCAATCGCTACAGACTTCCAAATGTCTCATGGAATTCAGATTAGCTTAAGAACAGAGTAGATCTTCATGGAATGGGTTCCCATGGTTGAGTAGCTGCATCCAAGCCTTACATCACCAAGCGCTGTGCAAAGCGTCAACACTGGAGTTATAAATCATACTTCTCCTTCTAGCAATCTGATGGATGAATCTGGGTTTGGTAGTTGCCAGGAGAACGGTTCTTATCTGATTGCATTGTGCCAAGTGTAGGGGGGTTAGGGTGTGGGCCTGTTTTTTGGGAGTTGGGCTCGGCCCCTTAGTTCCAGTTAAAGGAACTCTTAATGCTTCAGCATACCAAGAGATTTTGGACAATTTCCTGATCCCGACTTTATGAGAACAGTTTGGGGATGGACCAGTGCACAAAGCAAGGTCCATATAGACACGAATGAGCCAGTGTGGTGTGCAATAGTCCTGACCTCATCCTGATAGAACAGCTTTGGGATGAATTATAGTGGGGATTGAGAGCCAGAGCTTCTCATCCAACATCAGTGTTTGACCTCACAAATGCAATTTTGGAAGAATAGTCAGAAATTCCCATAATCACCCTCCTAAAGCTTGTGGAAAGCCTTCTCAGAAGATCTGAAGTTGTTATAGCTGCAGAGGGTGGAACATCATATTAAACCCTGTGGAATAAGAATGGGATGGAACTCAAGTACATGTGTGTGTGAAGGTAGGAGAGCAAATACTTCTGGAATATAGTGTGAATGGCTTGAGTGTGACAGGCACTTGGTTGCTGCCGTTGCTTTTATCTCTTCCTAATTCTGAATGCACTTTAAAAACAGAATGAGCAGAAATAAACCTGTTGGGTGCCTGCACATCTGTCACTCTAATAAAGGCTTAACAAACCTGTAGGATGTGATGGAATTAGCAGAGCTGAACAAATCCATACGCAAAGAGCTCAGAGAAAGCCTTGAGGTGCTTTTTTGGGATTACATACTTCCAGCTGTAAATCCTTCATCATCATAAAAATATCAATTTTACCACATTACATTTTGGCACAAATATATTTAAAGAATCATCTGATGTCATTTGTATTTTCGATGCAGACAGCCCTTCATAGCTGGCATGTACCTGATGATGTCTGTGGACACGGTCATCCCACCAGGAAAGACGGGTAAGAATCAAACACACTGCCGTGGGGATAAAATCACTTGGCCACATGTAGCATCAGATCCATTTGAATGTCTATTGGTCATCCAGGACATGCGATTGGACCCAAACTTGGATTCCTGATGTTGCAGCCATGGTTCTGCAGTGTAGCTTTATAGCTTGTTGCTTTTGGGTTAGTTAGTATAGCTGATAATGAGTGTATAATTCGTACAGGACCGTTTCCTTTACCTGACTCTGTGCTGTTGCAGATAGAGTTTTTGTTGTTGTTTGCAGTGACCAATGCAGACATCGCTTGCACTTACACATCATACCCGATGTACCCGTTTGCCTTCAGGACTCACACACATCACCTCGGTGAGTTCCTTCGTTTAAACAGGAATGGAGTTAGGAGTTATTTCCTGCTGTTTTATAACAATGCTTAAATTAGTCCCTTGGTTTTTTTTTTCAGGTAAAGTTGTAAGTGGGTACCGAATCCGAAATGGAGAGTGGACCCTGATTGGGCGCCAGTCCCCACTATTACCACAGGTACGGACCGCTTCATGCTTTGCTGATATGGACTCTCATCTTACCACAGTCTTATTTTTTATTATTAGTATTATTACACAGTGCCGTCTGCATGTGACTGTTTTAAATAAACTATTTATAGGCATGACAGAAAACATTTTTGTCAGTTTTGTCTTGTTTACTGCATCGAAAAAATGTCATTGTGACCTCTCTGGAGGCAGACGGCCAAGGCATAACCATTAACAGAATGATAGCTTGTAAAGTATTCATTTTATTATGTACTTTCATAAGAAACAGCATGTACAAACTGTTATATGAAGTGCTGCGCTATGAAGTGTGTTAGTGTGTCTGTGATGGAATCTGCTGTCACGCAGGGATGAACAAAATATAGACAAAAGTGTCCAAATTTGGATCCCATCACCACTTCTGTTCCCTGAAGTCAAATCGTGCTCTGTGTGTTATAAAGAATGTAGGGAATTTTAAGCAATTATTGCATTCAGTCCACTAATGTTAGCTCGTGTGATAAAATAAACATTTTATATATAATTCGTATAAAATTTACATGTATAACCTTGTGATAAGAAAAGCTTTAATCATGCAGATGGAAAATAGGACAACTAAAATTTAAAGTATTCACTTTAACAACTTAGGTCTTAACAGTTTTAATGACTTTCCATATGATATAAAAATGTCTTTTAACTCTGGATGTAGTGGCCATACATAGCAGCAGCCAATCAGCACTGCAGGTCCACGAGCAGAGGTGGGAGTTTAAAAGCAGCAGTCATTCATTCGTGTGTGGGTGTGTGTGTGTTCTGATCTCCCGTGTTTTTCGTAATGCTGTCTATCAATGAGTTCTTGGCCGCTGTTAAACAAAAATATCAGGTCTATCAACAGCATCCTCTTCAGTGTTCTGGCTTTTCTTTACACAGGGTCATAACGGTACATTACTGCGTTTTCTAGAATAAGGCATCTGCTAAATGACGTAAATGTGAATGTAGAACAAATGTACGTAGTGTTTATGTGATTTTTGCTGAACTCTTCCTGTAAGTAATGTTTCTTTAGTGCTGGTGTCTTAAGTGCAGCCTGTGACAAATGATGTGTCTCTTTAAATTAAAGGCCAGCCTTAAATCCGATATAGAGTGTTCCAATGTTTCCTGTCATACGGCTATGCGGCTCGGCCTTGGCAGAATTTAACCGCTTAACGCTGTTACAAGTATATAACAGCATTAGACAAATTAGAAACGCAGAGAGATGCTCTTGTTCTGGATTATTCGTGCCTTTAGCTCAGTAGTGCATGCAGAACCTACTTTGCATACATATACATTAAGATCTTCTGCACCTGGGCGGTTTTTGAGTGAAGGAAAGCACACTTTGTATTTAAACGTTTGTGTAGGATTTAAAGGTTTCTGTATGCACAGGGTATTTCTGTAAGAACAGGATTTGTCACGCCTTGTAATTGTGGAGTAACCATAAGCACAGTAGGAGGAAAGACTACATTTATTTGCTGACAGTAAAACAACTGCTTTGTTTAATGCATTGAACTAAAAAAAATGTTACTGGAAACACAGTCCCATTTCGTAATATACAGTGTTCCCTCGCTACTTCGCGGTTTATCTGTTTTTTCCGGATTTTCAAAATATATTGATGTAAAATATTTATCATGGTATTTTTGCTGTTTCATGGGGTTTTGCAGTACTTCGTTTAAAGGATTTTTTGCACATGCGAAGTACATATTATACAGTGTAAATAACCACCTAAAATGTTTTATTATTCATTTGGGTTAATTACATAATTGATATTTAAGAAGGGTGACCAGATTTTCAAAGCTAAAAACCAGGAGACTTAAATTTTACCGAAAATTAAAGTAAGGCATATTCACACCAGTGACTTTTAATTAACAGTTTTTATTGAACAAAGTGCAGCAGCTGCAGAGGTAATATTTGAACATCTAAATAGTAAATCCAACATTTAACTGATCTCAAGTTGTTTTAAGCTCTTGTGTTAATCTCAACTTTCTTTTCGGCATGTTGAACGAACAGGTCAATTTAGTTTGATATAATATAATAGAGCGTAAGCTTTAGGGAACGCCTCTCTTCAATGATTGGGCCAAATTGAGCATTATGTCATGGACATGCGATACACTGTTGAGCGTTTTAATTGGTCTATTTCCATTGCTATGACATCTTTGTGATTGACATACAAACAGCCCAAAGACAATGAGTGCTGTGTGCTGTAAGCCATTAGATTGGTTAAAAAGCAGGACAAACAGGACACAGGTTGGGTAAAAATGGGACAATATAATGGGTTTCTAAATATGCTCGGGGACATGGGACAAAGGGCTCAAAAATGGGACTGTCCTGGGCAAAATGGGACGTCTGGTCACCCTATATTTAAGTTATCTATATTTAATATTGATGTAAATACTTTCTTATTGTGACTAACTTCACTTACATGAGAGACTTCAGCCGGTATATACATTTAGGTAAAGGTGTAGTCTTTTATTTTGAAAGGGTCGTTCGGCAGTAGCCATCTTTGTTTGATTCCTATCATTCTAGTTGTAGGACGTATATTCAATGGTAAGTACTCGTATCATATTTTTAAAATTATGTATCTAGGTTTAAGAGTTTAAAACATTTTATGAACATTTAAGCAGACATTTTTTTAAAGGTAAATGTACAGTATGGGAAAAGTTGTTATTAAGGGAATGGGTATAAAAGTGTGGGAAGAGTTTATAAATACTTAAAATTATGTACTTACTGTATAACTACTACTGAATAAGCATAGCAGTGCTACTTTGCAGAAATTCACTTATTGTGGGTGGGTCTGGAACGGATCCCCCGATAAGTGAGGGAACACTGTACTGATATGCTAGTATAGAATAATCTCTCCACCAGCGCATGGCTGAGACATGGTCATACTGTCATATTAGGTTTTTTTATTTTATTTAATATTTTAGTATATCAGATGGTAGGAAGTTGCGTTTCTATGGCCTGAGTTTGTTAACAGAGGCAGCAGTGAAGAGAAATATTAAATAGAGTAACATAAAAATGTGCATAAGAATGATTCAGTGCAGTACACACGTACTCACTGTAGGATCTTGTGTCCGTGGTAGGAATGTCTCGGTGGTATCTTCAATTGATTGGAAGAGAGAGAGAGCCACTGCCTTGTATGGTCTGGGTGTGGTAAGGCTGGATGGTGTGGGACTGGAACAGAGAAACATCTTTGCGTGTGGGTTGCAACCAGTACTGGAAATTTCCTCTTCCTGTAGTTCCTCTCTCTCTCCTGCTGCCCTTAGTGTTTGAAAGGTACCATATGAATGTGGTAGCCTAGCAGTTAAGGTACTTGATTATGGACCAGAAGGTTGAGGGTTCGAATCCCACCTCTGCCAAGCTGCCACTGCTGGGTCCTTCAGCAAAACCCTTAACCTACAATTACTTGGATTGTAACAATGTATCAATTGTAGATAACAATGTATCAGCTGTAAGTTGCTCTGGATAAAGACGTCTGCTAAATACCATAAATATAAATGAATGTAAACATTATTATTATTATTATTATTATTATTATTATTATTATTATTATTATTATTTCTTATATAGTGATCCTATACAAATAATTCCAAATCAACATTTTTCACATATGTTTAGCCAAAGTACTTACACTGGTACTTACATCAGTCTGCCTTTTGGCTGTCTAAACAATTCCTAGCACAGTCCTAACACACATATGTGATGAAGTATCTAAATTAACCTTCCCTCAACCATGAAATTGCCTTTACCTCCCTGGAAAATTTGTTTCTTTTTCTATGATCTAAAAATACCTGTGGCCTTTTTTTAACATTCCACTTTCTTACTGGCTTTCCAGTCGGTCACTAAACGTTGTTCATAACATTGTGAAGCAAAATGGCAGTCTGTACTGTGAAGCTGCTTTTACTTAGCCTGTGTGTTTGTTCCAGGCCTTTTATCCAGCTAGCAACGCCATTGATGTGAGATTTGGAGACACGCTGGCAGCCCGCTGCGTTTTTACAGGAGAGGGAAAGACCACAACAACACGCATCGGGTGAGATAAAAGTGCTGTAGAAGATCATTTGCGTGTTCCTCCTCCATGCCTTGGGTCCATAGGTTATATACACTGCATGTAAGACCTCCTGAGTTTGCAGGCTTGGTTCCATGGAATTTCCTTGTAGTGTAAATGAGAATGTAAATAGTGTAATTGGTTGGAGAGAGTGTGTGTGTGTGTGTGTGTGTGTGTGTGTGTGTGTGTGTGTGTGTGTGTGTGTGTGTGTGTGTGTGTG
>JAVSBU010041716.1:0-14310 GCA_033118015.1 Loricariichthys derbyi
TTTTCTCTTTTCCTTTTTTATATTGCTATTGTAAACTCCTGGAGAGTTACCTTACTAGTTTATTCATTTTGAAAACTATGAATGGTATTACGTGATATGATGCCAGTACCTAGCAGTACCAATCCTCCGGTTTTATTATGCTGCAGAGTAGCTATAAAAGCTGGAATTGTTTCAGGTTCCTAACTGCTGTTCTTCAACCTGACCTGCACCTGTTCAAACTGTGGATGATCGCATGTACTGGACACAACGATATTGCCAAAGAAGGGTCTAGCCAAACTCACATTCCTCATACACAGGTAATATTACTTAGAAACTCTCTTGATACTTTTGGAATCAGCGACCGTTGTGTTCACACAAGGAGGGCTTAAATTTGGTGTGTTTGCTAGAATAGTACAAGTGGCTCAGACCAGATGTCGAACTGCATCTTTTCCATATGTTAGCAAATACGCCTCACGGAGTTCCCAGCATTGGCTCCATCCTCCATTTTAATGTCAATCATTTTATGCATGGTTAGGCTGAGTATATTGTGCATGTAGCTAGAGAGGCTGCTGATTCCACATTATGTATGCCAATGAAATAAAACATTTTTGTAACATAACATGTTTTGTTCTTGGTTATTTGTTCTATTTTTTAAGTTGGTAAATATCTGGTGCTTCCAATCTGGTAGGATTGACTTAGAAGGGGTGGCTTACCACCAGGTCAAGTCTACTACTTCTGTTGAAATTGTTCTGCAGGAACACTGACCCATTCAAACAGGACAGTTTCTAGCAGTTGATGCAGATTAGATGAACCAACTCGTCCCAGCAATCCTCAGTAGGATTAAATTAGGAAAATTCACACCATCTGTCATATTCCTGGAACCAGTCCATGAGTATATGACTTTTGCAGCATTGTGAATTTTCCTGCTGAAACTCCTTCTATCATAGAATAAACAATTTACATGTTGGGATGATTAGCTGGTCAGCCACAATGCTTATGTTAGCCCTACTGTTCAAAAGTCCACCCAGAGGCATCAAAGGATTCAGGATGTGCCAAGAAATCATTTCCCACACCATTACTCCACCTCCACCAGACTGAACTGTTGACAGCTCACAGGAAGGGTTCATTGATAAGTCGCGATGAGTTGTGGAAAACTTGATTTAATACTGCACTCCAGCATCACGTCATACAGGGAAGCTCCAACTGTCAGATGGCAATGTGTATAATAAAGCCACCACTCAGTTTACGGATGGCTTATATATCTCCTAAAAGGAGATTTGGCATGAATGAATCTAGCAGCTAACAAACACTCCACACAAGGACTCTTAATAAAAGTGTGAGTATCCAAATTTGGCATGGTCTGACTTTTTCCTTGTCACTGTTAATTTGAGGTCTTAATTCCAACAATGTCTGTGTATAAGATTAATGTATTATAATTAGATTAATCATACAAACGGAATCCAATTCAATGTCTCAGCACCGGATACAAGGTGCAAATCTTTGACGGTTCAAATCCACTGCAAATCAAGTCAGATTTATTTATTTAGCTCCTTTTACAGTGAAGCGATGTCTCAAAGCAACTTTAAAATTCTTGATTATCTTGTAATTCACAAGACCTATCCTTAATAAATTGAGCAAGCCTAGGGCAAACAGTGGCAAGGAAAAACTCTTTAAGCACATCACACACAGAGACATTTTAGATATGCCACTTGACATAATACATGTTTTTTGGAATGTGGTAGAAAATCGAAGTACCCAGACAGGCATGAGGAAAACATGCAAACTTCAAACAGGTGGCACCGGAAAAAGAAGAAATCAGGTATGAGTGGGCACCCTGTGGTATTTAAAGAATAGAGACCTATCAAAGACTGATTTTCGCATTGGCTAACATCAAATTTCAGAGTGCACCACCTGGAGAACACTAAAAAACAAGTGTTCGTGGCAGGATTGCTAGTAGAAAGCCACTGAAATCCAAAAATAATGTGGCACACGAACAAGAAGGCAATTAGAAAAATGCTTTGTGGATAGATGAGACTAAATAGAACATTTTGGCCCAAATGAGAAGTGTTTTCTCTGGAGGGAAAATCACTGCATTCCAGTATAAGAAATTATCCCATCTGTGAACTTTGGCGGTGCTATCTTGCTTTGTGCTAGTTTTGCATCTGAACCAGGACGGCTTGCCATCATTAATGAAACAATGAACTCTGAACTATATCAGAGAATTATAAAGGAATGTGGGTCGTGCAGTAAGAAAACGATCCGAAGCATACAAGTCGTTAAACCAAAAATGGTTTAAGAAGAACAAATGGAATGTTTTGGAAGGGCCAAGTTAAAGTCCTAACCTTAATCCAATAGAACTGTTGTGAAAGCAGCTTGTGAGATAGTCCAAACACATCCCAGAGTCAAAGCTGTTCTGTACAATGCTATTAAACAATACTGATATAAGAGCAAAAACATTTAGTTGCAGTTATTGCACCAAAGCAGTCACATCAGATACTGAAAGCAATGACTCACATACAGTACCTTGCATCACAAAGCACTGTTCAATCCATCATCCTAAAACGAAAACCTACCAAGACATGGCCATCCAGAAACTGATAGCCCAGGCAAGGAGAACACTAATTAGACAAGCAACCAAGAGGCCCATGGTCGCTCTGGAGGAGCTGGAGAGATCCACAGCTTTTGTCCACACGACAGCTATTAGTTATGTAGGTCACAAATCTTGCCTTTATGGAAGAGTGGCAAGAAGAAAGTAACCCATAAGAAATCCTGCTTGCAGTTTGTAACAACCCATGTAGGGGACAGCAAACATGTGGAAGAACAATGCTCTGGTTAGATGAGACCAAAGTTGAACTTTTTGGCCTAAATGCAAAACGCTACATGTGGTGGAAAACAGTGCACCACATCATCCTCATGAAACATGGTGGTGACAACAGCATCCTGCTGTGGGGATACAGTTCTGCAGCAGAGACAGGGAAGCAAGTCAGAGTTGATGGAAAGATGGAGGGAGCTAAATACAGGGGAATCCTGGAGGTAAATCTGTTAGAGGTTGCAAGAGACTTGAGACTGGGGTGGAGGTTAACTTTCCAGGACAACGACCCTAAATATACAGCCAGAGCTATGATGGAATGGTCTAGCTCAAAACACAAAAGCACGTGTTAGAATGGCCCAGACTCCAGCTGTAATTAATTGCAGCAAAAGCTCAAGGGATATGAATACTTTGGCTATTGACTGATATGTAATTTTTTATCATTTTTCCTCAATAAACATACTTGGGACTTGGTTTCACAACTACCTCTGGTGCTTGCAAATTTAAGATCAAAAGCCTAAGGGTAGGGTAGGAGTATCCAAATGTTTGATGAACACACAAACATTACTGTTAAACTGGTGTATAAAGCTCACTTTTGAAAGGCTTATACTTAAATGGTACTGGAATTTTCTCAATTTTCTTTTACTTCTTAGTACCTTCAGCTGATAACAATGCACCTGTAACACAATGTAATATATTCACTTTGAAAATAAGCAAAAGCCACTAAAATATTGCATTTAGTGCATGCAGTATTCAGGGGGAAGAATGAAGGAACCCACACTGTTGTGACCATACCTTAATCTGATAGCAACATTTGGTATTGACTGGATAACATGGCTGTTTATCTGCGGAATTATTAAATCCTCGTTCATTATTTCCATATACAAACTACCTATTTCTAATAACACATTTAGTCATTAAACAGACCCCCTTATCCACCTGATCCAACTTCCACCTTTTAACGTCTTACAGTCCAATCATCTGTACATTAAGGGCCTTGCTAAAGGACACAACAGTGGCAGTTTAGTAGAGGTTTTTGAACCCTGGACCTTATGGTCCATAGACAAGACACTATAGAGGACTGTATACAGCACTTGAACCACAAAGCCACCATAATCCTACAATATTTGTCTCCTTCAGCAAACAATTATAATTATCAAAGCATTCTTACCATTACCATCACCCACCATGTAGTAATTTGATTCTATTGATCAGGTTTTTTTTTTTTTTTTTACTGAATAAGTTAGAACATACCATTGATGTTAATGGGGTAATATTTGACTGTACTACTTGAGAGCATGTTAGTTAAACCCCTCTCTAGCTCTTGAGTTAGACTTGCACTGTTCACAGATATTTTAAGAGCTATTTCACTGTTTACAGGCCCGAGGAAAATAAAAAGCTTCACAATGAGCTATACTCCAACTGCTCCTGTGGCTTGTCCAAGCGTACATTGGTGTCCGAAGTGGGATCAATTGTCCTAGTGAAGGAAGCTGGAGGGGCAGCTCTAGGGTGAGATCAATCAAGAGCCATGTACCCAAGTTCCATGCCTGCCTGGTTCCTTGGAATGGAGTTAGACAGACCTGCTGCCAATCACGGGTGGACGATATCTGGCACAGTGCAGACTGCGGGCCAACATCCACCTGTACACTTACCGTACTATAAGGTGTCAGCCATAGGAGTGATTTGAGGCTCAGCCTCAGCTAATGGTTCAACATTATAGTGGAACAGCAGCACGTATGGCCATTTGCATTCAATGGAAAAGTTCTTCTGGACTTACCAGCTTCAGGAAACAGAATTTGTTGCACTCCGAGCCACAGCTTTGCGAATGGTGGCATAAAGTGTGAGTGTACTCAGGTCCACCAGGTGTACCCACATTTGTCTCCTGGCTCTAGAAGCTTACTTGAGTATACCAACACTATAACAAAACATCCAAATGACTGCTCCTGCTGTTTTAGTGGGCAGTCAAGGAACCCTTGAGAATGCTCTCAGTTTAGATGTTATTCAGTACAAAGCACAACAATGCAGAGAACCAACCTTCCCAACCAACTGTGTAGTTGGATGCACTTGGGCAGTTGAGTGCAGCATTAACAGCATACCTTTGACTACTATTGTAGATACCATATCCATTATTTCTACCACTACAACTGATATTACCCTGTCTGGGATATCATCTCAACTGTCCTACTGGGCATGTCCTGGGCATGTCCTGGCCAGCACCGACTGGTTACCAGGGAAGCAGGTTAAGTGGTTGGATTCTGATAGTAGGACAAAAGACTGAAATGACTACATGCACCATGAGGCCAGCGGATGGTCGGCATCTAACAGCGATGTTAAACAGTGTAAATGCTGACTCTACCACAGATGTTGAATCCTCATGTGCATTAGGCTTGCCCCAGTCACATCTCAAGTAAGAGCTATTTTAGTGCTTTTATGCCAGCTCTTAATAACACGTTCACAATGAGCAACATTCCAACATTCATACATTTCTGATATTTGTAAAGCTGCTTTGAGAAGACACTCTACTGTAAATAGCAGTATATAGATAACTTTGAACCACACCCCCAACCCAGAAAAACAAAACTGTGCATCATTCATTTTCTTCATTTAATAACAAATTCACACAAAATATTTAAAAAAAACTAGACCAAAACAATAATATAAAATAAAAGTTAGGAAAAATGTTTCTTTCAACTTAATGCAAAACAAATTTTATATCTTTCAACAACAATCAAAAGGAAACGTTTAAGCTATTCTTTCTCTCCATTGCCAACTAATCATAACATGAGGAGCTATGGGAATCAGCAGACATCTTTCCAATATCAGTAATTAAACATCAAAAAAAAAAAAACCCACAGGAAAGATATTCAGTGTGAAGGCTTGTGATTCTGATTCACCCAGTCCAGTCCACGTCAGGTCCAGTGTGCTCTATATTCACACCTTTGATGAGATTCTTTAAATAACTGTTTTTAATGCTCTTTCAGGCAGTTCTTGTACCATATTTACATCTGGTGTTGGTTTCTGGATGGTTTCTTAGCAAGCAGGACATTCGCAAGGAGGTACTGAGGAAAACCCTCACAGGTCCGTGGCAAAGCGTCGTTATAACAGTTTCTGCGTTTGGTTCTCAGTGTATACAGACAATAACCTACTGCATGTGTGTACAACGTGTAAACCATTCCTCATGAAGCTCGTCGGCCACAGTCTAAGCACATATGTTTTAAGCACAATTTAATTCTGGAGCTGACTTTTACCCTCAAGCTGAAGTTGTTCAAAAAGTAAGCAACAGAGTCAAGGTTGAGTGCTGGAGCATAATTAGCTGTAGAGTTCTTCACCCACAACTTACCTCATTCATCTCTCATTACTCTCACACTGTCAAGTCATACTTCATACTGTCTATCATCACACTCTTCGGACAGAGTTCTACATTTTACAGAGTGTACACAATATGGTGGCTGTGCTTACCCTGTACTCACTCAACTGACTGTGGTTGTCCTCACAAATCAATGTCATACTTTTTTTTTTTTAAAGATCAAGGTTAACACACGTGACCTGAGTCATAGCTTGTGAGAAGAATAATGGTGGTAGGAAGCTAAGACATCTTTAAACAGACATTAAGACGGGAGTTATGATTTAATGGTTGGTCTACAGACATGATGTTGAGTTGATTTAATATGGAACAAAACAGATTATAACAGGGCAAGACTTAATCCTGCTGGCATGGATATTTTGCCACTGACCTACCCCTAGGTGATCTTATAACTGAACAGAAAGTATGTTTAAAAAACATGTAAAATATGCATAGGTGTGTATATCATATGGCAAGTGTAACCCCAGTTGACCAGTTGTACATCGCTCCTTTTAACACCTACCAAGTCTCCTCCTCCTCCTCCTACTCTGTCCTTCTCCTCTCTCTATACCTGTGTAGGGCCTTTCCAATTATGGGTGAAGACTGTCTGTATGCTGCATAAGAACAACGGATTTTCAGCGTTTGTGCTTCAACATATAAACGGATTTATACACACTAAGCACTTTATTAAGAACACATGCATACTTGTTCACTCCACTATCACATGGCAGTACTGCAGATAAGGGCCCACAGCTTCAGGTAATTTACGTTTATAGCATTTAACAGACACCCTTATCCAGAGTCACTTACAATTGATTCAATCTTACAATCTAAGCAATTGTGGGTTAAGGGTCTTGCTCAAGGACCCAACAGTGGCAGCTTGGCAGAGGTGGGATTGGAACCCTGAACCTTCTGGTCCATAGTCCAGTGCCTTAACCACTATTCTAAGTGATTTTGACTGTGACATGACTGCTGGTGGAGTTTCTGTAAGTTTCACAGTCAATGGCCTCAAGAGTTTGCTTAGGAATGGTGCAATAAAGAAATCTAGTGAGTGGCAGTTCTGCAGATGGAAACGTCCTATTAATGTGATAACTCAACAAAGATTGGTTCGAGCTGACAAAGGCTACAATGACTCAGACAGCCACCCTGTACAATTGTGGTGAGCAGAAAAGCATTCCAGAACAAAACATATCACACTTTCTGGTGGATGTGCTACAATACCAGAAGCCCATATCAGGTTCCACTTCTGGCAGTCACGAAGAGAAGATGCAGTGGGCTCAGACTCACTAAAATTGGACAGTTAAAGACTAGTTGAAGGTCTGATAAAATAATAGATGGTAGGGTCAGGATTTGGTGCAAATTGCATCTGCGTCACCAGTCCAAACTGAACGAGGTGGTGTTATGGTGGAGGCACACTAACACCAGTCCATCACTGCCTGAAAGCCACAGCCTATTGTAGTACTGCTGCTGACCCTGTGCACCCTTTCCACTGGCCACAGTTTACCCATCTCCTAATAGCACCATTTCACAAAGCTAAAGTTATAAGTTATCTCAAAACTGGTTTCAGCGAGTTCAGTGGCCTTCCCAGCCATAGGGTCCAAATCAAACAGCAGAACACCTTTCTGACATAACAAGGGAGCATGATGTCATCATGTCAACCTGGAGCAGAACCTCATGTGGAATCCATGCCAGGAAGAACAGAGAGGGTTTTGAGAGCAAAGGGAAGCCCTACCCAGTATTAGTACAGTGTTCCTGATAAAGTGCTCAGTTAGTGAATATATATGAGCACCTACATGCTGGACGGATGTGAGTGTCTCTACACACTGGGCGAGGGTTGGGGATTGGCAGCAGGCGTGTTCTGCCGTGGCAGTGTGTACATAGCTCCGAGGAACTGATCGGCGATGCGGCCGGCCTCCCTCAGACCACTTAGCAGAGCTCCATGTACCGTCGCTGGATAATTCCGAATCGTGTGCTCTCCAGCAAAGAAGAGCCGAGGAACAGGCTGCAAAACACGAGTGCATGCACATTTACGCTGAAGCACCAGAACACACTACTGCAACTACTGTATTTTTCACGCTTTCCACTGATTTTGGCACCCAATGCCCTTTTTCCAAACATCTCCCATGCATGTACCACACCTATGATAAGGGAGGTAGGCTGTAAGCCAACAAGTGACACTGTACAAGTCACAAATGACACCTGCTTCTCTTCACCAATAAATGGTGGACGTTTATGGTGAGAGAGATTTCACACTCCTGTTTATCCACCATCATTTCTGGCATCTATAGCAGTTTGCATTTTCAGGGAGATGACAAATGTGTATCCCAATAATCTAAACTTCAAACACTAGGACACACAGGAAATTACTTTTCTCATACATGTGGTGGTATTAAAGTTCATTAACTGATTAATTCAGTTTCTATTAGCTCAGTTTGAGAGACACAAAATAACTTTAAACTGAATACAGTGTTCCCTCGCTACTTTGCAGTTCGTTTATTGTGGACTCGCTGTTTTGCAGATTTTCAAAACATACTAATGTAAAATATATATCGAGGTATTTTTGCTGTTTCACGGGGTTTTGCGGTACTCCGTTTAAAGTATTTTTGTACATGCGTATTATACAATGTAAATAACCACCTAAAATGTTTATTCATTTGGGTTAATTACCCAATTCATATTAAAGTTATCTATATTTAATATTGACATACTTTGTTATTTATTGTGGCTAACTTCACTTACATGACAGACTTCAAAATAAAAGACTCCCTTTACGTAAATGTATAGACTTCATGCCAATCTATACATTTAGGTAAAGGCGAAGTCTTTTATTTTGAAAGGGTTGTTCAGCAGTGGCCATCTTTGATTCCTATCATTTTAGTTGTGGGACGTATATTCAATGGTAAATACTCATATCAAATTTTTAAAAAGGTTTAAGAGTTTAAAACATTTTATGAACATTTAAGAAGACGTTTTTTTAAAAGGCACATGCACAGTATGGGAAAAATGTATTAAGCGAATGTTAAAGGGTTATGTATAAGAGTGAAAATAATGTACTTACTGTATAACTACTACAATAAGCATAGCGTCGCTACTTCACGGAAATTCACTTATTCTGGGGGGGTCTGGAATGGATCCCCCGCGATAAGTGATGGAACACTGTAAACGTCTCCAACAAAAATTTGTGATTACCACATAGCAAGCATCAGAAAGAGTCCAAAATGGATGAATGCTCTTATTTTAACTATTAACATAAAACTTCTTAGCCTGGAGAACAAGCTTACACAGGCATTTTTAGGGTTATTTAAGAAATGTAATAAATACCTGGTTTATTTTAACCATCACAATATAGGTTTGGATACAGTTAACTGTTCAGGCCCATAAGGGTTGGGTGTCGTTTGCATTTCATTGATTCCAAATTTCGATCCCAAAATGCTAAGAAAATTTGTCTAATACTTCCTTATGAATAATGTCTTTATTTAATTTTGAGAAACAATAATTTTTACTTTAAGCTTTTCTTCTTCCCATTTTAAACCTATTATAAGTAAAAGTTTAAGGTGCCTTAAAGCACTAAACTTCTCTCAAGTACTGATTATAGGTGTAATCTCTACTGCTGAAATGATGAACCAGTGATCCAAAAGAAAAGGAATAATTTTTATATTAAGCTTTTTTACTTATGATAGGTTTAAATGAGGAGAAAAAAGCTTAATCTACAAATGTATTTCCTTATGGACCACATGCACTATTAGATGACGTGCTGGTCTTGGCAGATAGGTGCCTCATTAATACAGACGCATTTTTGCACTAATTAACGTTTTTTTAAAGCATGGAATGTAGTTGTATGAAACCAATAAACGGAACTGAAATTCTATTTTAACAGGCACCCAGTTCTTGGTATTTTAGAACCGGATTCGACACCTAGCCTATGCAAGACGTCGTGTGTGTACGTATTTACCTGTGAAGCTCCAGGTATAGCAGGTCCAGGTGTGATAGGTTGGGCCATCAGGTCATAGTCGTTTCCAGAGGAACCAGCCGCAACGTACGAGTAGGAGCCACGAGCCCAGGGATCGGCGCGCCAACGAGTCACCACTGTTTCTTTTGGCTATTTTGGGGACATAAACATGTTTTAAAAAGTATAGAAGCTCCATATAAGTGTGTAATATAGACATACATATATAAACATAAATTAAAAGAACCATTCGCTTGCATAGCCTATAAAAGACAAATACATACATATAAAACACACACACACATATATATATATATACCCCCACACACACACACACACACACACACACACACAAACGAACATACACACACACACACACACACACACACACACACACACACACACACACACACACACACACACACACACACACACAATATATTGCTGTTCTCATTTTAAAGCAGACAAAGTACAAAGTCTCACCTGAGGAACTGCACTGCTGCCAAAGATCCCTTTCAGGATTGCAAGGCAACGGCCAACGATGACATCATCACTGATGTTCTCCATAATTCCTGCTGCCTCTCCAGCCATCAGAGCAAGCAGAATGGGGGCTAACATGGACAAACAGAGGCAAAAAAAGTTTGAAATATCAGAAAAGGATATGAAGATAATGAGACTTTTATATTGGAAATAACAATGCAATAACGTGATCTGCTGTTCTATTTAGCATATTTCTGCCCTGCTGTTCATAAAAAACCCATAAAGAATTGTTTTACCTAAACTTTGACTGATACCTTGGCTGGCTCACACAGAACAGAGTAGCTCTCACAGTAGGGGGTGGACAGCTATTGGGAGGGAGGGGGCAGCAAGGTAGAAAGAACTTAGAGAAAATGTGCTGAAAACAATGAATGATGTTCCACATTAAAACTTTAAGATGAGTAATTTATATTGCTTATATTATGTCCACTGTACAGATGATTTGTCAGTCTGGGTTCAATAATAACGACTGCCTAAATGCCAGATACCAAGTAAAACAAGACACTGGGGCAGCCGTACGAATGTGTACTTATTTACAAGTGGGAGAGTTAGAAAAGAGTAAAGGCTGAACCCTGTTTGTATGACAATGCGTCAATGGGGGTTGGGGGTGGGAATAACGAATTTGGCGTTCAACACCTGATTTTCGACAAGGGCAACAAAATACCATTTAGACACACGTCCATAAACAGGATCAGTTAAGATGTGGAGGCTCAGCTCTGTTCTTTGCAAGGACAGGAAGGACTAAACCTTGGCTACCTCAAACAGCTAGAAATTCAAACTGACTGAGTTTTAACAACTGTTTGCAAATGCTTACTGATTACTACTAACCTTTGTAGAGGTTCCAGAAGAGGAAAAGCTCTCCTCGGCTGGCTGTGGTGCTTCCTACATGGCCAAAGAGGTTCACGCTGGGGTCCCAAAATACACGGTCAAAACACAGCACCACCTGTATTTAGGAAATACACAAGGACAAGGTTTTCTGAAATGACCATAAGAAAGCAGAATGTACTGAAATCTGCATGGACACTTTCTAATCACACAACTATAGAAGTTTTAACAGATATCTGATCTACGGCTGTTGGCACAGAGATCTTAAAATTTACAATAGGAAACAAAAACCTGTTAAGTCTAGATGTTGAGACCATAAACAGACTCAAATGCAGACGTTGAACAACAGTACCTGATGCATGATCTTACAATACACAGTACTGTACTGAACTTGGATTACCATATACACTGCCTGCCAAATATTTTCCAAGCTTCTGCCATGTTACAACATTTATTTCTGTCCAGAGTTGAATTCACCCCCAAGACCTTGTATTGATGATGGATTTTTGGACCCACTGCCTTCTCCAGCACACCCTAAAGATTCTCAATGGGGTTCAGGTCTGGACTCTGTGGTGGCCATGTGTGAAAATGATGTCTCATGCTCCCTGAACCACTCTCTCACAATCTGAACCCCATGCATCCTGTCATCTTTGAATATGGACCACTATTTCCCCATCAAACTCTTTAGCTCAGAAACAGTCCCCAAAAAATCTAATTTCAGAATAAAATCGCTTCTCCAGGCAAATTCAGTATTTGGTTTGACCTCCCTGAAAATGTGCCAAAAAGGGTCAATTTGGCATCCCAACGAACAAGCTGGATGCTGCTATTGCTCAAGTGTAAGGAGAGGTCACACTAAATACTTGCTACCATGGCCTAGAGAAGGTGTTTTCTTTAAATTTTTTAATACTGCATACAATTTCCTGTATTTTCTTGCTTTATTGTAATTTTGAGACTGAGAAATAATTACATATTGTCATTATACAATTGCTGAATTTAATGGTGGCCTAAGACTTGCACTTTCATAGTACCGTATAAATGAACGGCAGCTACCTGACAAATAACCAAGTCCACTACCCATACAATAGAAAAATGATCCCTAATACATAAGTGAATGTTTTGGAGGAATTTTCCAGAAGGATCAGATTTTTTTCGGCCATAGAGGGGGTTGGTTGGGTTTAAGGTAAATGGTAAAGTCACTCTATATAGACCGTTCTATTTGTTGACACATTGTGTGACGTATAGTTCACAGAAATTGACAAAAACACACGTAGTTTCTGTCAACCAATTGAATCATTCACGTTCTTACGGAAATATGCGACAATGTCCTTATACGATGCAAAAAGACAAGACCATCAAATTAGCCTTAACCCAGGAGTTTCCATTCCCTTGAGGTCCCCAGCCATTTTTTTCTAATTTCCAAATGTTACCCATGCTAATAAAGAGCCATACATCCCTAGATAATATCCTAACCTACATCTCTGAAACACTTGCAGAGACTTAACTGCCTGTGTTGCTCAAGGAAACAGAAACTAAATTACTAATATATAAGATTACAAAAGAGCAATCCACTGGAGAAAAGCACATTCTATAATACTGCACTAAAATTAATACTGGA
This sequence comes from Loricariichthys derbyi, assembly GCA_033118015.1. NCBI lineage: Eukaryota > Metazoa > Chordata > Actinopteri > Siluriformes > Loricariidae > Loricariichthys > Loricariichthys derbyi. The sequence continues at coordinate 13,055 of JAVSBU010041716.1, forward strand.
ACCAAATAGTTACAAGAGACTTGGCCAAGATGCAACAGAAGACTAGAGCACTGCATCATTTGCTGACCAGGAAAAGGATCACAGTAGCAGAACGTTGCATAACACTGCAGCATTTCTGTTCTTACTGGGGTGTGTGTGTGTGTGTGTGTGTGTGTGTGTGTGTGTGTGTGTGTGAGTGAATGAGTGAGTGAGAACGAACACGAGAGCACAAAAGTGCAAGGTTGCAGTCAGACAGGTTTGTCAGACAAAAACATGTAGAGAGTTTGCATCTCAAAAGGTACATCAGATGGATATAAAGAACACTAAACAGCATAACTATTTTTTTAACACCTCAACTCTTCAAACACACTACAGTCTATAATTCGATTCCAAAACGACGAGTACTGAGCAAGTGTGTCTCAAAAGAAATAACGGAAATGGAATTAATCTGTTCCAGACGCCAAGAAAATCCACACTGTACAAGGCATTATATGAATTAATGGAGTTGGATTGTACTTGTACTCCCCGATTTATGACGTGGATACAGTCCAACAATTCCAAAAAAGGTTAAATGTACCATGAACTGAGGAGTTTAACATGGTCTATACTGTATCATAATGAAACTGACATTAAACATGCTTAAAACATTTAGATTAACCTATAGGTGGATAAAAAAACATCATTATGAAAATCTGTGTGTTAGCGTGTTGAAAATCTCATGCTATTTATTAGCGCTTAGGGCACTGCTGCTTAGATGGTTTCCATCCGAAAGCGCAGCACATGTGGGAGAATATTGTACACCGCGGTGATTCTCAATATTTTTCTTTCGGTAGTCTGTTATCACTCACCTTTTAAGGCCCATAGTGATTTAATTAGAGAAATAGCAGAGATCTGCACTGAGCAAGAGCTATTGTCAGTCTAAATCATGATTCAAGTTTCAGCTGGAACGAGTTACACTACCCGATTTATGCAAGTTGAAGCAAGTGCTCCTAATGCCGAACAAACAATGAGGACTGAGACCCGAAAACCAAAATATAAAACATAGTTAAAAAATATCCACACCACAAATCCAGATGCAACACACAATAGAAATACGAATGATCACAATTATTGGGTTGTGTATTATACTAGTTAAAGAAATGTCTTTGGAGGACTTTAGTTACATCTCAAAAAATTAGAATATCATGAAAACATCCAATAATTTTTGTCACTCATTTCAGAAAGTGAAACCCATATATTATATAGATTCATTACACAAAGTGAAACATTTCAAGCCT
>JAVSBU010042016.1:0-14302 GCA_033118015.1 Loricariichthys derbyi
GGATGCCCTTCCTGACACAACCCTCACCATTTACCCGGGCTTGGGACCGGCACAAAAGATACACTGGATAGTGATCCTTAGTGGCTGGTTTGAAGCCACCCTGATCAGTGGTGGTAAAACAGAATGCTTTGGGATTGAGGGGTGAGGGCCTTGCTCATGGGATTAACAGTGGCAGTACTGGAACTTGAACCCGCAACCTTTTGGTCAGTGGTCATGTGTCTTTCTAAACTTCCACTGCCATCATGACTTGCTTTTAAGCCAAATTCCTTAATCAGTAAAGCAGAGCTGATTGATTAGTCCTGATTTTCTCCTTAATCCTCCGCACACTGCAGCCCTGATTGCATATCTTAACTTCATAGCACTATCAGAACCCCTCAGAGCTGATTTACAGGTTCTGCAGGGTTTTATTGTGATTATACCATGGATGCAAAATATGTCAGAATACAAATGTAGATAATTTAATCTAACACACAAAGTGTGATGGACCTCCCAGTGGCAGCGTGGAGTCCAAATGTAAACAGATCTGAACTTTAGTCAAGTTTGGCTTGAGAATGATCCGAACCATCAGAGCCTTAAAACTCTTCAATAAAGACTGCACCATCAGCTACAACTATCAGATAATATCCAACAACACTGAAGCTTAAAGCTTTCAGAGACAGCCAGGCTTTCACATGACTCTCTAAGGAGATGAGTGTAGAAAGCTGGCCACACATATGGGTTTGGGTTACAGTTTTAAGGAAGCACTCTGGGCCTGCTCTTAATCAGCAGATGGAACTAACAGATGGAACTGGTGCTTCAGTTTTCTCACTACAGCCTATCCCAGAGAACACAGTGTGCAGGTTGAGCATGCTCTGAATAGGACCCAACAGTTGTTTCTGTAGAGCTGCCCTCAGGATCTTCCCTAGAGATATTGGAAAATAAAAATAAAATTGACTTGTACAAAAGTTTGGGCACTTAAATCTGAACTTCATTGACTGGAAAACTCTCTTTGAAAATCAGTGATTTATGCAAATCCTGATGAAGACGTTCTGTGTAGTTTGGTTATGTTTTAGTTGCATTGTGCAGGGAGTCTCTGACTGAGCCTCAGGCTTCGTTAAACAATGAACATTTCCTGCATTAAAGGTGCCCGTGTAGGCATGGCACCACTGTGGTCTGGTGGGTTGGCTGTTGAGCCATTCTGGTACTGCCTATGGGCCATGGCTCCTGAACTGTTTCTATAGTTAAACCCTGTACCTTAAGCTGTCCTTAAAACACAAACACACATTCACTGCCAGATTTCTGATTAGGTTGTCAGACTGTAAATTTACGCATTTTACCAGAGCACATTCACAGAAAAACAAGTGCTGTAAATTATACAGTATTCTGCAGATTTCCAGCTCTGACCATCCTCCTCTCTATGGGAACAAAATATACTTGCTTCCCTCTAGGAGTATTACAGCTCCAACTGTTTAAACTTCTTAATTATTGCCTGATTTCATTTGTATGTTCCCTGGATTGGGTAAATAGAGAAATCCTAACCATTTAAAACCATACTCATTGACTGAACATAGTGCAATTCCTATATTGTACATTTGAGAGTTTGACATGACAAATATGGATGTCCTGGACCAGCTGAATGATCTTGCTGGCAGACAGCCTGTGGAAAGTCCAAACCTCTGTTTTAATATGTTAGGTGTCTGTTGATGATTTCCTACACTAGTCACTGTCTGTGTTCAGGTTCACCAGTCACTGCTGTCTTATTGTTTTCATGTTTCATTATCACATTTTTGTGATGGGGAGGTGGGGCTCTAATTCCTACAAACTGAGAACTCTGGTGCCCCTATAAGCCCCAGTTAGGTTGCCAATCTATCATAGACCTGGGTAGTGGTGGCTGTATGCTAGAGCAGTGGGCCCCAAACACCGGGCCGCGGGCCGGTATTGGTCCAAGGATCAATTGGTACTGGGCCGCCCAAGAAATAATTAATTAGTTACGCTGTATTTATTGTCTGAGTCTGAACAAACTTTTATTTTGAAAAATGACCAGATTCTCTCGGTTACATCTCGGTCACTTAAGCGCCAAAAATTTAAGCCACAAGCTAGCAAAATGAGTAAAAACGGCGCATGAACAGAGGCATATTGAACATGTTTCAAACATTAGCGGGGATTGTGTGTGAGACTGAGCCTGAGCCTTCATTCTTCCAGCTGGTGCATGATCACCTGTCTTTGCTTTTAAGAGTTCGAGCGCTAACCAAAAAGGACCCATGAACTGCCAAGGGATGGATCCGGGACCCATTTATTTATCAACAAACCAGGTGAATCCAGCATGTCTGTGCAAGAACTGCTGGAGATCGCAAATGATGGTGGCTTTAAAAGTATTTTCGAGACAACTCTGCCGATGTTCTGGATTAAAGTCGTGGCAGAATACCCAGAGATCGCCACGGCAGCACTGAAAACCCTGTTGCTATTTCCGACATCCTATCTGTGTGAAGCAGGTTTTTCTGCAGGGACAGCAACCAAAACAAGACAACGGAGTAGACTTGATATAAACAACACACTTAGGGTGTCATTGGCTCCCATTACCCCCGGATGGGACCGTCTCGTGCAGAGAAATAAGCTCATGATTTATCGTTTTGGTGAGTTAAAATTTTCATGCACTATATATTCATTTTTATGGCACAGCTGTTGAAAAATAACATTCATGGAGTGTTTAGTAATAAAAAATTCAACTGATGTGTATGTATATTTAGATAATAGAGAAAGAAATGTGGAATTGTTGGTTTTTTCCACGTGTATTTTTTTATAACAAATTATTTTATTATTTATTTTATTGTTATATTATAATTTTTTTTATTATTTATCACGTTTATTATATTCGCAATATAAACAAACTACGAAACCCCCCTACGCAGTACATTTGTTAAACATTGACCGGTCCGCAGTGATAAAAAGGTTGGGGACCACTGTGCTAGAGGATGATCCCCTGACTGCTCTTCCTCTTTCACCCCCAGGGCAAAATGGTGGTGTGTTAGGATTTTAGACCGCTGTCCCACTCAAACCCTCCAACTTAAAAACAAAAACAAAAAAACAACCCATTTTACCTCTGCTTACCCTGGTCAGAGTCACAGAAGGTCTAGTACCTATGTGGAATTCACAAGGTACAGGATGAGGTACACAAGGGACAGGGAACCAGTCCAGCACAGGTAATCCCTCCACCTGATAGCCACACTGAAAATATGCTGAAATTTTTGGCCAGGCTAAGGACTCATATGCCACAGATGCAGTAGCTCAGTGGTCCCCAACCTTTTTATCACTGCGGACCAGTCAATGCTTCACAATTGTACTGCGGGTCGGATTGTTTATATTGCGAATATAATAAACGTGATAAATAATAAAAAAGAATATAATAATTAAATAATAAACGTTATAAAAAATACACATGGAAAAAGAACCAGCAATTCCACATTTCTTTCTCTATTATCTAAATATACATACAAAACAGTTTAATATTTTATTATTAAACACTCCATGAATGTTATTTTTCAACAGCTGCGCCATAAAAATGAATGTAAAGTGCATGAAAATTTTAACTCACGATAACGATAAATAATCAGCTTGTTTCTCTGCACAAGACAGTCCCATCTGGGGGTAATGGGAGACAATGACACCCTAAGTGTGTTGTTTATATCAGGTCTACTCCGTTGTCTTGTTTTGGTTGCTGTCCCTGCAGAAAAACCTGCTTCACACAGATAGGATGTCGGAAATAGCAACAGGGTTTTCAGTGCTGCGGTGGCGATCTCTGGGTATTCTGCCATGATTTTAATCCAGAACATAGGCAGAGTTTTGTCTCGAAAATACTTTTAAGGCCACCATCATTTGTGATCTCCAGTAGTTCTTGCACAGACATGCTGGATTAACCTGGTTTGTTGATAAATAAATGGGTCCCAGATCCATCCCTTGGCAGTTCGTGGGTCCTTTTTGATTAGCTCTCGAACTCTTAAAAGCAAAGACAGGTGATCATGCACCAGCTGGAAGAATGAAAGCTCAGACTCAGTCTCACACACAATCCCCGCTAATGTTTGAAACATGTCCAATATGCCTCTGTTCACGTGCCATTTTTACTCATTTTGCTAGCTTGTGGGTTAAATGTAGATGTAACCGAGAGAATCTGGTCATTTTTCAAAATAAAAGTTTGTTCAGACTCAGATAATAAATACAACAGAAATAATTAATTATTTCTTGGGTGGCCCGTTACCAATTGATCAGCGGCCTGGTGGTTGGGGACCACTGCAGTAGCTTACACAGCTGGAGTATTCCTTTAGGCACAATTAGCCCTCTCTCCTGCTGTTTTCTTTCTGTGTGAGAGCTTGACCTTTATGAAAGATTAATTAATTTGTTTTAGAGCGGTGTTGACTCCGGAGATGATGGATGCCCCATACTGGGCTTTCTCTTCAAGTGCAGCAAAATATCGCCTAAAATCCCCCTCTGGAACCATTTTGGTCCTCAGTGTGTCAGGCTGTGTGTCTGTGAAAAGCCCCGTCAAAAGCAGCCACTAACTTTGTCACAGTAGGAGGAAATTGATCCCAGCAGCATCTATTTTAGGGCATGGTGTTTTAATACTTCATTCAACCACTTCCTGACACACAGTATGGAGTGTGCCTGAATAAAGGAACAGGATTGGAATCACCTGTGAAAAACCCTCACCTGAATCATTTAGTCATTTTAAATTACTTATTTAGACATTTTAAATAGTTATTCTGCACCTGTAGGAAATTAGAAAATGGAAGGAGTGAAGAATATGTGAATCAGAGGTGAGAGGAGGGATCAAAAGGCAAAATTTGGGACTAGTGTGGAGAAAATTTGACTTAAAAACAGGCGCAGAAGGAGAATGTGAGGTAGAAGATAAAAGGGGTGTTCAGGAGTTTTAATAAGCTCTCACACTGACCTTTAGTGGCATTTAAAGAGACTTAGAGAGACAGAACAACACTGCATCATAGTCTAACGAAGTAATTTGACTCCTTAATACTGTTAAAGAAGTGATGACATTAAATATAGTGATTATAAAATATATAAAAGAATCAGTTAATTAGAGTAGTTGCATGTAATTATGTTAAACATCCAGTATAAAACCGGTCCGTAAAATGTTGCTCCTTTTATTACTCTGCTCATGCCAGAAAACATGAAGCTCCAAATGACTCCAGTTCTGTTTATATTGTAATGGTTTTACTGGTTACACCTTTAGTGGACAAACCCAGCAGCTGGAACACAGTGTGATTGATCTAATCCTATCTCCCATCAGGCTGCTGTAACGCATCTGTCTGCAACCAAGACCATTAGAAACCTCTGTATGGACAAAAGGGACTGCGCTGATACAGTTTTACTCTGCATATCGCTTTGTGTCTGTGTCTGTGTGTAAAAGAATGGGAAATCTGTCAGGATTAGCTGAGCCACAATGATGTTACAGTTCTCACATTCCTGACTAAAGCTCCAGTTTTACTGACTCAAATGATCACACACAATAACATGTAGAATAAGGCTCATCAAATATTCTTTAAACTATTATTGAAATAAATCTGTACTTCCCTCTGATTTTAATTAGATATGGTGGTGTTACACACACACACACACACACACACACACACACACTCTCTCTCTCTGTTATATAAAGGTATTTATTAAAATTTTTGGTTATGAAAAACAATTTTTACTTATTGAGCGAAAGCACAGAATGAAAAATATCTAATTCGGGCTACAGCTCATACATTCATACACATCAGTTATCTGTATGGTGACACTGTTAAGTCCTGTTTGTTCCACCCAGCTCCAATAAACCCAGTTCCCTGCACCTTGTGCCCATTCCTTGCTGCATAGAGTTTGGCTTGTCTTTGTGGGGTGTCTGTCACAACCCCAATGATGCCAGTAGGTTAATTGGCTACTCTAAAATTCCCCTAAGTGTGAGTAAGTGGGTGATTCCGCAGTGGATCTGTGCCACGTTGGGGGAATACTCCTGACTTATGAATACTTTTTTTAAGAATATATTCCAAACCTGCTACCAGGGCAAAGTGTTTAATGGAAGTTGATTTCTCTTGATTTAATAATTGACAGGTCTTATGAAAATAAGCCTTACCTATCAAATGGCAGAGGGCTTTTATGTGCTTCTTCTGATGGCAGTCACCACTCTGTTTTGAACTGCAATACTCCTAACGCTGTCAGGTAGATCAGAGCACTTTGAGAAGTGTGTGAACTTCCCCTGCTTCCATGCACAAGATCTCATTGTGAAGTGGTGTAGCTGTGACCAATGAGGAATTATAAAAGCATTAATACAGACTGAGAAAAGTGTAACATAAAACCACCACCCAGCTCGTCATGCCCAGCCCTGTGTATCAGTCTGTGTATGCTACATTGAGTTCAGCTCCTGTATCTCAGTAAAGTCCTGTGCAGTGTGTGATCGAGCTCTCTGATGTGTGTATCTGCAGGGGCGTGTGGAGGTGGAGGCTGGTAATGAGAATATGAAGTTTGAAACTGGACCCTTCTCCTACTATGGTGTCATGGCACTTAGTGCACCCACGTTAGGTAAGATGAACACACACACACATAGTAACATAAAGACTTGTTTTAGCCTTTTTTTAAACCACTGACTTCATCAAATGCTGTAAAGCCATAGCTCTGTCTCAGATGAGGTCGTTTCAGTCTGAGAAGCAGGGGTGGATAAGTAACTTTTATTCAGTAAGCCATTACAAATTTATACCATTGTAATATGAAAACTAGAGACGTTCTGGAAAATGTTGTTACTATTAAAACATGGTACAGAAGAAATGCTCACAAATTAAAGTGATTCAGATTTATTATCTTTGTCCTTTTTTTTTTTGGAGATGGGCCATTATAACTTATAATTCAGAGTTAAAAACATTTTACAAAGTGTATGGCTGTTTGTATCTTCTAAGGTTCACAGATGATGATGATGATGATGATGATGATAATAACAGCTTCCAAAGCAAGCATTCTAAGGCTTACTTGCCAACCAAACATACAATTATAATACGTTTAATTAAAACCCAGGAATGTTTGCTTAACTGCAAAATCTGTGGTCAGTAGTGTTAGTGTTACACACTGATTTTCAGATTTTGGAACACAATTTACTACGAAAACAAGAGGATCTAAGCTCACACCATGTGGCCATGATATACAGGGGTGCAATATCACTTTGTTGTTTAAAATCCAAGGGTGTGGTTAAAACCTTTTGTCAATGGACTACGAACATCTGCTTCAGCAGTGACATGAAATGCGTTGGGGGGGATACATTGATACATTTCACTTGTTAACTGTTTTTAGTGAAGGTTTGGGACACCTCCTCCCTACAATGGTGATTTTTATATTTTTAGATTATTACGAGGTCCATGAATGCTTTGGATTAGAACAATCACTGTAAATACCCCTAAATAAGATCTGAATACTTAATTGTTTTTGTAAATAGTTTTGTTTATTGTGGGTCTACAGTTTGAACTAATTCGATGCAATGGTCCATACACTCAGTATTTCCTTTATATAATATTCATTTTTATGTATCATGGATACGGATGAAGATGCCAGGGTTCTCTGTGGTTATCTGTGCTACTTTATGTGCTGTCTGTCTCAAAATGCTAATTCTGTGGTAGGCATGATCCACATGAGTGATTCAGTGGTTAATTATTTACACTAACAACATTAGGAGATTTTTCATGCAGGCACATGACGACATTACAAAGCATAACCAACAACAGTAATTTAGCATTAAAATCTATGTATAATCCAGTCCAAGGGCCACCCATCATCAGAGCCTGGGAAGAGCACCAGTACTGCTGCTGAGCATCCAGTTTCTGTTATGCATCACTGCCACCTATTGGTTAAACTTGGAGTTAGTTTTCTAACCTCCTCTAGATTGCAAAGGCAATTGGTGATTATTGTTTTTCTATTATTCTATGTTTTCTACATACTCATGTGGTTTGGTTGTGTCTTACATCTGTTTTGTCTCCTTCTGTCAATCCTCTGTTTTATCTCCTGCTTTTTCTTTAATCCAGCAGGGAAAGTTTCTCATCCTCCTCACCTCTCTCTAAAGAGGTGTTCCCTGCTCTCTCGTTTTTCAGGTAACAGCCAGCATGCTGGTTACTCTAACCGAACTCTGTCTGGCAAAATTAACATATTTAAGGGAATGCAGTCACATCTTGATTTCTAATAATTAGAGGAATTCTTTATGAAAAATATAATTTACAGTTTTATGCTAACCCCAAATGCTGCTAATCCAGTAGCCAGTAGATATTTGGTGACTGACACTTGCTCCTTTATTTCTGTTCATTACTTTTCTACACTGGATATCTTGGTCGAAATCTGTCCTGTAAACAGCCGACACAGTGCAGCAGTAGTCCTTGGACTGCGTATTGTGTGTTCAGATGTCCATTTGTAGATGATTTGTAGTTGGGGCAGCATTGGTGCAACTTGATGCCAGTGGTTAATGCAGTTGTCTTATAGCTCCAGAGATCCCTGGTATGATCCCTTCCAGAATGCTGCCTGTGTGGAGTTTGCACGTTCTCCCCGTGTCCTTGTGGGTTTTTTATTGTTACTCTGGTTTCTTCCACATTCATTTGGTTAATTGCTGTCTCTAACCTTTGTGTGAATGTGTTTTTGGGAGCATAGTTGGATATTTGATTTATTTTTAAATAAATAACTCTTAAAATGAAAATAGCTGATTCTCACTCCTATTCATGTTCCAGTAACGGAGGAACAGACTGGTGACCTGGCATGGAGCTATGAGGGAAGCATTGGCCTGTTTGATTTCACTACTGCTTTGCGTGTCTCTTGTGTTTTCTTCATGGGGGACAAGAACTTGAGTTTTCTTCATGGGGTTATTAGAAGAGATGGAGTTAATGTTCCGTATTCAGTAACTACCCTCATTTAATGGAGCCTTTTTTTTTCTAGGGAACAAAATGAGAGGCTGTAATGAGAGTCACAATTGGACAGGCTGTTGGATGTCAGTTGGCTATTTGCATGTGTGAATAAATTTGTCACAAGTTTATATAAATGTCTTCATATCTTACACACTTCCTCTCTTCTGTGTGTTTGTGTGTGTGTGTGTGTGTGTGTGTGTGTCTGTCTGTCTGTCTGTCTGTCTGTCTTAGAGTTCCGTTCTCCTTCTCATTTGAGTGGTCTGAACCGCTCAGCCTCTCTGAATTACACCGATCGTTCAGAGTCTCAGTCGATCAGTGGCAGCACCACCCAGCTAAACAACGCCTCACAGTACATCCCAGATTTCAATGTGCGTGCACTCACGGACCTGCAGATTGTCAAGGTCAGCCTCCCCCCCGAAAGTGTTTATATTAATCCTTTTTTTTCTCCCAAAGTAAAACTAAAGTCAGTAGTCCATGTACAGTCTATTTTATTGGGATTTTATTTGGTAGACCAACACAAAGTAGCAAGTATGTGTGAATTGTAAAGAAAATGATACATGGTTGTATCATTATCATTAATGGTCTCTAACAAACCTGAGATAAATATTGAGAATAAATTACACAAAGGCAGAGTCTATTTACTAATTAGGTAACTTCTGAAGGTAATTGGTGACTGGATTTTATCATGGGGGTATCCAAGTACAGGGGGCTGAATACAAATGCATGCTACACTTTATAGATTTTTATTTATTAAGAATTATGAAAGCTATGTGTCTTTTAATTTTAATTCACACACATTTGCTATTTTGTGTTTGTCTAACACATACAATCCCAATAAAATACATTTAAATTTGTGAAAAAATGTAGAACATTTTGAGAGGTATGAATACTTTTGCAAGGCACTGTATATAAATGTTTTAGTGCTTCAGTTCTGATCTACAGCCCTGTCATTCTCTCAGATCACAAGGGCGCAGTACCAGAACGGGCTCATGGCATCTCGGATGGACAGTTCCCCTCAGTCTCCGGACAGCGGGACCATGCGTATAGAGACCAACACTCCTGTGGTGTCTCAGTCCCCCTCAGATAACACACTTGTGCTCCCACTGACAGACACACCACCAGATGAACACACCTCACTTCTCAATGAGCAGAACTGCCTACACTCCCGCCAGGCTAATCACAATACGCACAACACACACAATGAGATCTAACACGCAACTTTCTAACAGACCCCTGTACATGTGCATAGAGACCGTTAAACACGCTACATGAGAAAGACACACCATCCTGCCTGACTGGATCCGAATTACAGCCATATTCATACGTCCTCTTGAAATCAGATCTGTGTTTGTCTGTGTATGCTACCTAATATTTAGATGCTACAGTGGTGCTTGAAAGTTTGTGAACAGTTTAGAATGATCTATATTTCTGCTTAAATATGACCTAAAACATCATCAGATTTTCATACAAGTCCTAAAAGTAGATAAAGAGAACCTAGTTAAATAAATGAGATAAAAATATTACAGTCTTGTCATTAGTGAGTGTCAAAAGTATGTGAACCTTTGCTTTCAGTATCTGGTGTGGTAAACCCCACACACACCCCTGCAGCAATAACTGTAACTAAACACTTGCAGTAACTGTTGATCAGTCCTGCACATCGGCTTGGAGCAATTTTATCCCATTCCTCCATACAGAACAGCTTCAGCTCAGGGATGTTGGTAGATTTCCTCACATTTAACTGCTCGCTTCAGGTTCTTCCACAACATTTCCATTGGATTAAGGTCAGGACTTTGACTTAATGTTTGACATCCCCAAACATTAACTTATTCTTCTTTAACCATTCTTTGGAAGAATGGCTTGTGTGCTTTGGGTTGTTATCTTGCTGCATGACCCAACTCTTCTTGAGATTCAGTTCATGGACAGATGTCCTGACATTTTCCTTTAGAATTCATTGTTCCATCAATGATGCCAAGCCATCCTGGCCCAGATGCAGCAAAACAGGCCCAAACCTAGATACTACCGTTACCATGTTTCATACATGGGATAAGGTTCTTATGTTGGAATGCAGTGTTTCCTTTCTCCAAACATAATGCTTTCATCTGTCCACAAAACATTCTTCCAGTATCCTGCTGACTTGGTCACGTGATCTTTAGCAAACTGCAGAAATGTGATTTGTGGAGCACAGTGGCTTTCTCCTTGCAACCCTGCCATGCACACCTGTGTTGTTCTGATGGTGGACTCATGAACATTAGCCAAAGTGATAGAGGCCTTCGGTTGCTTAGAAGTTACCCTGGGGTCCTTTGCGACCTCACCAACTATTACACACCTTGGTCTTGGAGTGATCTTTGTTGGTTGGCCACACCTGAGGAGGGTAACGATGGTCTTGAGTTTCTTCCATTTGTACACAGTCTGTCTGACTGTGGATTGGTGGAGTCCAAATGCTTTAGAGCATTTGGTTTGTAACCTCAGAAATCTCCTTTGAAATCACACGTGTTGTGAAGAGCAGACTTTGATAGATCCCTGTTGTTTTAATAAAACAGGGCGCCCACTCACACCTGATTGTCATTCTATTGATTGAAACACCTGACTCTAATTTCACTTGCGAATTAACTGCTAATCCTAGAGGTTCACATACTTTTGCCACCCACTAATAGTCTCATAAATAAATAAATGACAAAGTATAATATTTTTGTCTCATTTGTTTAACATTCTCTTTACCTACTTTTAGGAATTGTGTGGAAAATCTGATAATGTTTTAGGTCATATTTATTACTTAAGAAAATTCTAAAGGGTTCACAAACTATCAAGCACCACTGCATGTCCACATTTTGCTGAGTAATTTTTGCTCCTGTATCAACAAGATTGAAGTTAAGATGATAACAAACTTTATTAACGTGACACGACCATTATTTTCACTTCTTTCTCATAATACAGTGGTTTAAATTGCAGCAAAATGGTTAATTATCTTTAGCCTACAGAGGAAGTTACCACTTATGTTGTGCAGGCTAAAATGTACTTATCAGGTTAAGCAACTGCATATCTGATGTAATATAACTTAAGAAATATTTAAAATTAAAATAATATATGTAATGAAAACCAGACTAGTTATTTAATCAGGCTAGTAAGATAGTCACCTTTGCTACTGGTTTACATTACAGCAAAAATCCTAAAACTGTAACATTAGCTAATATAGCAGATTTACCTGGATTCAAAAGTGTTTTAACTTTAAACAAGTTTAAAACAAAAACATAGCCAGTGTTAACCTTTCCATCAATAACTAGAAGAGCTAACTAAAACATTTTTGTACTCGAGTTTATAGAGAGTTAGGTATATTATTATATAATTATTTGATTTGCAGGTATCTAAAAAATGGTACATACCTTAATTCTTGTTGACTCAGAGAGGTCTTAGCAAAATGAGTTTAATTACTTAATATTATTTGGAGAAATATTTAAATTATACTACACCAAATGTTTTGCCATTTAATTTTTTTTTTATAAGGTTGAATCTGAATGGGTGATAAGTGCTTCAGGTTATGGTTAAATGTGTTTGCGCTGAGAATGTGAATGTGCTATTCAGACTTGGAGGTTTTTTAACATAATCAGCTTCATTTGCTGCCAGTCCTTATAGGAAAACCTGTACTTCGACAGTCAGTGCCTCACATTTGCAGCATATCAGCATTAACCACAAACAATAACTATAGTATGTTGCTTTCTACTGATAAAAATTATTTTGGATTAACCAACAAAGTTTTCCAAGCAGTAGCTATCTTGAAAATGTTTACTTAGTAGCCATACAATTTCAGTAGCTAACACTGAATGAATGAAGAAATTTATTCCAACACCTGCTCGAGATGTCTTTTCTTGGTGCAGTGAATCTTTTTAAAGTTGGTGCCAATCACACACACCCTACAGATGTGGTAGAAATTAGGATATAAATTCAGATGTGGGCAGCACGATGGCACTCTGTTGTTCGATTCTTGGCCATTGCATGTTTAGAGTTTGCATGTTCTCTACATGTATGTGTGGGTTTGCTTTGGGTACTCCAGTCTCCTCCAACATTCCAAAGATAATTTATGTATCCAAAATGCCCCTGTGTAAGCGCACGTGCATCCTGCAATGAATTGATTCCCTTTTTAGGGCTGGTTCCTGACTTTTTGCCTGTGCTGCCAGTTAGGACCTGTTCCCCATCCCCACTGCCCTGAACTGGATTAACTGGGTATGAAATTAAATTAATTAACTTAAAGTATACTCTTAATTTTAATCACACTAATCTCAGGGAAACACTACACAACTCAAATACAGTCGTGAACAAGTTTAGGCACCTCTGATTTAAATTACAGATTTTTTTTGTTTGTTTTAAGCTTCATGAAAATGAGCAAAATATGTAACATTTATTTACTTAAGTTAAAAAACCTGTAATTTAAGTAGAGGTGTCCAAAATGTTTTTCTTTCTGTCTTTATAAATGTATGATTAATACGTGACCAAAAGTGAATGCATGTGAAAATGGAAATGTTATATCTCATATCAGAAACTTCTCATTCCACCTGTTATTCTGTATGAAGCATCTAGTGGTTTTACCAGTTATTACCCTTCTGTGCAGTCTTGCCCATGTGATCCACTCTGTACGCAGATGTGTTTTGTCATTGTTATGCAGTGACATCAGAATATTTTTTGTGAGGTGGATCTCTATGGACGTGGAATTGTTTCTTGCTTCAGATGAAAATGTTTTACGCAAACAAGCTTTAAGACTTTTTAACATATTGGACTTGGTTATAACCCGGCAGAATAAGATTTAAATATATACATACGATATTTATTTCACATGAGTCATTGTATTTTTGTAAAATGCACAATTTGTCTGTTTTGTTTAAATCTGTAATTGTTTCATGGTTACTGCTTTATTCAAATTAAGCATCGTGTCATGGTACTGATACTTTTGCATGTTTCTGCTGTAGTTCAAAGACAATCTGTAGTGCAATACAATCCTATCATCTGTTAATCTAAAATTTTTAAGGGACCTGGACTGCTTTTTCTTTTTCAGTTGTTTTTTTTTTTTTTTTTCTTCTTCTTCTTCTTCTTCTTCTTCTTCTTCACAGTGAGGACTTTATTTTGCTTTATACCAAATCTGGAGAATCATGCTGAACATCAGCATGCAGGTAAACAGTGTTAGACAAATAAATACAGGAAAGCCTCTTCTCCATAATCTGCAGAATTCTTCTTATTTTTCTTGTTCTTAGTATTGGGGGTTTGAATTCACATCCTGCCATTTTTGCAGTACAGAGCATGGTACACGGAAGCACCACAGGCTTTAACAAATGTTCTTTCAACTTAAAGACCTACTGTGAAGTAAAAATGCTTATTAGACTAATGGTTAAATATGAATCCTTATGTTAATATGAAAA
>JAVSBU010042121.1:0-22110 GCA_033118015.1 Loricariichthys derbyi
GGGGAGGAGAAAAAAACATCCCCAGACTATGTTCATTAATGAATACAGTTTGGGAGCTGAAAAAACACCTCTGCACAATTATGCACAAATACACATTACAACATAAAAACAAGAAGACAGAAAAAAAAGCAAAGCAACGAAGTCATAACAACGGGGGTGAGAGTCTCTGCATGTTGCCTTTCTGGGGGATTGTTTATATTCCAGCCGTGACCTTGGCCAAGGTACACGCTGATAGGAGGCTGACTAACATAGATAAGCAGACTTGGGCACCAGATGCATACTTTTAGAAAGCTGACTCTAGTCTGTATAAAAATGTCCATTTCGTACAAAATTGTCCAAGTGGTCTCTAAGACGGTCTAAACTCCGCTGCAGATCTGCCAGCTTCTCCAAGATCGAACCATTCTCGCCTCTAACAGTCACAGTCTGAGCACCAAGCGATCTGCTCATCGTATTAATCATGTCAGGCAGCGTAAATGGGCCTTGGATGGCTGCCTGCATTCCGCAAACTTTTTGATACACCAGAGCAATGCCTAATCGAATCAGCAAAAATCCTCTACATCCTCCATGGAAAGAGTCACCAGGCACACGACCCGCCGGGTTTCCCAGGCATCGATCGTGTAGCCAGCTGCAAACATTCCGTCAGGACAAGCAGGTTCCCTGAACCCAGTCTTCTCGTCGTGAAGATGGTGTCAATTGCGTTCAGAGACCACTGAATAAGTACCTTTTTTTTTTCTTTGTTTGAAGAGCAGCAGAAGAGAGTCTCTCAAAGCAAGACAGGAGATGAAACACACAGCAGATGCAAGCAGGGAAGATTAGGGCAGGAGAACACAGAGACACGTCTGCCTTTGCCGAGAGCAAGGAGGGGAAAAAAATATCCTCATCTTCATACTAAAAAAATGGAATCCATTCCTGTAGAGGCTGAGTGACAAATGATCCTTAGAAAGTTATTTGTCAAAACTGCCAAGGTTCTGTCCCTTTACGTCTTCCGTACACTCTGTACTTGTGTCAGTATTTCCTGTTATTTTTATTAAGTAGTTAATATGTAACACCTGTTGCTTTGTACTCCCTCTTTATACAAGATATTACCAGTCTAGCTCGTGTTACAGTCTTAAGCGAAAGTTTTGGCACCCCTGTTTGTATCTTTCTCCATTTCTATTTGCAGCTCCCAACTTAAATTTGACACATTTTCATGTAACTTCAATGTTTCTATAATCATGTTCTTAACATAATTTAGTGAGCAAGCATCAGATTTGGTGTGTGCAAATGTTTTGGCACCATTTCAGACAAGCCATTAGAGTTTCTGTAAGGTCTCCGGGGTGTACAGTTACAGAGTGTAGTAAACTGTGACCCTTCTCAGGGTAAAATTTGATAATGTATCACATGATGAACCTTTTTTCCACAAGAGAAGGACAGGATCACAGCAAAAGGACCAAGTATTGGAAATGATGCCCTGAATGAAATCATGTAGCTGAATTTATCTATATTGTTTATAAAGGTCCAGATCCTATGAAGGATTAAAGATGTTATAAAAGATTTATTGCACTTACATGGGCTTATAAATTCTGACTGCCTTTATTAGACGATTGCAAATGTCTATAGGATTTATGAGCAGGTTATGTAGGTTTATAAACGTTTCAAGAAGATGATAAATGAAAGAATATGCTTTGACAGTGCCAGAACCTTTTTCTGCTAGCTCTAATTCTGCAGCAGCTCCTGTGGCTTGGAGGTAAAAGGTAAGCTGAAGGACAGGTGGCATGATAATGAGACCCTGTGATGGACTGGCACCCCATCCTAAGACCCCTTTACCTGTCCCCACTAAATTCTTAGACATTCTGAATTTTCTGGACCTCATCAGACCCCACCTTCAGGACCATGAGCAGGATAAGCTTGGTCAACACAGCTTGTCTTGCTCACATGCTGAGTTTTTATTCAGTCTGATATCATGTTTTCTAAGACAAATAACCCTAAATCCTGTTTATTTACAGTTCTGGATGTCTGCTGTAGCTACAACCATGCCTGTGCCATGTGGAGCGTTCATGCCAGTCTTCCTTATAGGTAGGTTGAGACCATATCTCTTGTGCCATTCTGGTTTATAATGCTCCATTGTTGGCTTCTCCTTCTCCACGTTCCTTTGGCTGAGTTTGAGTATTGGTGGTGCCTTTTGGCACAGGGGTGCCCCCAGGTTACAAGGATTGTGTATATATACAATTTGATTATTTTATATGTGGAGAATTTGGATTCTCTGCCATATTAATATCTCAGCCATATTAATGTGATCATGTTGTGAGAGGAAAGTCAACAGCATTACAACCCAGATTAAACTACAAGACATGGTTCTTTTGCTGCAAAGGTCCATATTTATTTATTTAAAAAATTTTTTTGGACAAGCGAGCAGGTCCAATCCTCATCTCATTCCTTTACTCGGCTGATTGCATATATTTGGTTTGCTTGTAGTTTGTTTTTCTTCTCCCAAGTCATCTTCATCCTCATCACCCAGCTCCATCAGTGTCTGAATAAAGACTGACGTGTTGGTGAAACAGAATCATCTGCTTGTGAGTATCACATCTTCATTCATGAACATTATGAATATCTCTGTGTTTGTCAGATATATCACTATGACCTATCACTGTCATGGGCTGCGTCCCAATTTAGGAGCTGCATCCTTTGGAGGCTGCATTTGAAGACTGGTTGCATCATAGCAGTGTAACTAGGCTGTTCCCTATCATATACAGCTAAGAAATGGTTCCTCATGTTCTAGGGCATCAAAGCATCCAATGGGCCAACATACCCAAGGTTCATTGTGTGCTGGTGGCGCAAACAGGAAGTTCTCCAAAGAGTAAACCGTCTCGTTTTGGCCTTCTTCGTGATCTAAGCAACCTTCAAAGGATGCAGCCTTTTTAATTTATACACAGCTATACACTGTTAGAAATCCATCTTCTCGTTTCCCGTAATCCATCATAATGGGTAAGATCAGAGACAAACACAAATTAGCTAAAGTTCTGAAAATCCATGGTTAGAATAATCATGGTTCAAATGATCCAGCACTACCTGGAAGAGGAACCAAGTGCCCCCACTGTTCAGTATTTTGGAGGACCAATGAAGTTCTCCTAAAGCCTTGGTAGGATTCATGAATTCCATCATGAACTCCAGGAAGTTTTAAATAAAATCTGTCTGATGCCCACAAGAACTGGGTCATGGTTAGATCATCCAAAGCCACATAAATAGATTCAGCCATTTCAGTCTCCTAACCTAAATCCCACTGAAAGCTGAGCTGAAGAGGAGATTCCAGGAGTCTGGAGGATCTGATGTGACTCCTTGCTCTACATCGCCAATCCCATTAAGAATATATACAATACTATAAATAGCTAGATGCAGTATTTTTACATTCTGGTGACATCGTGTTTGCAAAAAGCAATTTTAGAAAATTGAAAGAAGTCATTAAGGTTATGTGTAGCATTAATAAGCTACAGTAATGTTTTGTCAATGGAAAGTCCCCACAGTTATAGAAAGAAAAGTGTGTATGTGTTTGTTACAGGTGCAGCATTTGGCCGGTTGGTGGGCGAGAGCATGGCAGCCCTTTTCCCTGATGGCATTCACACTGAGAGCACGGTATATCCCATAGTTCCTGGAGGCTACGCTGTTGTAGGTGAGGTTCATTCATTCATTGTCTTATCTGCTTATTGTGGTCAGAGTTGCTGGAGAGCAGCACCGCAGGAACAACCTTAGACAGGAGGACAATCCATCATAGGGCTCACACATCGATACTCTAAGGGCACTTTAGAAGCACCAATTGACCTAACAAGCACGTGTTGGGAATGTGGGAGGAAACAAGAGGACCGGAGAGGTTATTTCTGCAGAGGTTGTGTAAACTTGTGAACACAATGACGTTGTGTGTGTGTGTGTTCAGGTGCAGCAGCTCTGTCTGGAGCCGTAACACACACTGTGTCCACAGCGGTGATTGTGTTTGAGCTGACCGGACAGATCTCTCACATCCTGCCCGTGATGATCGCCGTGATTCTGGCAAACGCTGTAGCTCAGAGCCTGCAGCCATCGCTGTACGATTCCATCATCCGCATTCAGAAGCTTCCGTACCTCCCTGAACTCGGCTGGGGCCAAGAGTGAGGAACCCAAATTTCTTCACTCAGTGTATTTTTTGGATAAATGGACTCATGATTGTTAGATTGTATCAGTACTCAGTCTGCTCTTTTGTAGGAAGTATAATATCCGTGTGGAGGACATCATGGTGAGAGATGTTCGATACATCACCCTCACCTCCACTTACCGTGATGTGCAGGAGGCTTTGGTGAATGGCCAGCTTAAAACTCTCGCTCTGGTGGAATCCAAAGGTCAGAGAAAAGAACTACGGTTGTATTTTGATTTATGATTTTCTACTATAAGAAATAATCTCTGTATCTCATCTTCACGTTCTGCAGAGTCAATGATCCTTCTTGGTTCAGTCCAGCGCTCTCAGCTTCAGTCTTTACTCTCCGAGCAACTCAGCAGAGCCAGAAGACTCGAGTATTTAAGGGAACGAGCTCAAGATAATGGTACCCACGTCACCGCCTCGGTTTCCCAGAACTCCTCACCTAAGGCTGGCCGGGGTGTGCGCTTTCTGGTACCAGACTAAAAGCCCAGCAGCTGCATTTGTGGGTTGAATCCTAATCCAGATAATAATCTATGCTTTATTTTGGTGTAGATTTCCACAGAGGAATCGTCCTACAGCCCGACTCTGACCAACTCACAGATTCCCCTCAAATCTGCTCTGAAAACCGTCTCCTCCATCAGCAATAGCAACAGCGAGACCCTCAACAGTACGTGTGAACCCTGGGAAATGTTTGAAGTTTACATTTTGAGCATTTCAGAGGTTTTGCGACCTGCACAGAGGGGTGAAAGGACACAAGTTTGGGCTCTTTTGCAAAACTGAGCCAATCGTATTTGATTTCCGCTTCATACTGAATGCAATACTGAAGGAATTTCCTATTATTTATTCACGTCTTATCTTTACTGACTGTGCCTCAGGTTCTCCAAGTCCATCATGTGGAGAGCCGGTGAAGGAGCAGCTGGAGGTAAGAAGCATTTGATGAATCATTTGTAGTTTCTTCCCTCCAACAGCCACTTCTCCAGACTCTTAAGCTCCGTGACAAAGTGCTGATACGGTGTAATTTGTATAAATCCACAACATTTCAGATGTTCAGGTTAAACAGTAGGGCTGCTGTTTAACATCTTCAGTGCAAATTACTAGTTCAATTCAAAGGACTAGTTTTAGGCTTTTATTTAAAGAACATAAAATCTGCTTTTTCTTTTATTCTGATCAGTTTTAGGAGTGCTAATTATTGATATTAGGCAGGATTTTTCCAGAGTTGAGTTCAGAGTTGAGAGTGTTTAAGCCTGGGGATTGTGGGACTGTGGTAGCCTAACGGTTAAGGCACTGGACTCTGGACCAGGTTCAGGGTTTAAATCCCATCTCTGCCACTTTTCTGTTCTTGAGCAAGACCCTTAACCCTCAATTGCTTAGATTGTAAGACTGAATCAATTATAAGTCGCTCTGGATAAGGGCATCTGCCTTTGTACTAGTAGAATACAGGTAGTGATGCTAACCATCGCATGTAATGCGGGGGCACCCCTTGTCTGTGTCACATGACACACATAGACCCACCTGAGACTCTGGAGCCTCTGGAGAGTTAACCCTGAACTTATGGAAGTTCTGACAGTCATTTCAGGCATCAGGGCAACTCAAACCACATCACCAGAGGTTGGATATAAACCTGCATGGCTCAGCGGTAGAACATCTGCAACAATGAACCCTTCAGGTTTGTCTCCAACATTCAGAGAGGTTTGAATTGCATTTGAGATTCAAGTGACCAGTAAGGATCAGGTCCTGTAATAACCTGCAGACCCATAACCCTCACTGGAACAGAGACCTGTATTAACTGGGATGGTTTTTATGTATGTGATGTGTGTTTTTGTTACCTGCTTTCAGGATGCTCCTAATGTAGAAGATGACATGTCCACAGCAGAGGTACATCTCTTATAATCTAATAACCACATAAACATGACACTAGCGTGATCATCATATACGACCCGAACTTAAAGGACTGGATTTATTGTTCTCTAGCAATAGCTTTAGCTTTCCTGAAAGCAATGATGTGTGTGCATACGTTAAATTCCCTTAGTCTTTTATCAACACGGACAAGACAAAAATGAGATGAGTCTCATAAATCAGGTCTGTACTTTATAACCTTCTTTAAAATGTGCAACAGGACAAAAAAATCCACTTTCTTTGCCTGGTTACTTCCAAAAAATCAATGCAAATCAGCTCATGTTTGTGTAAATGTGTCATTTCCTGTTATTGAGAACACAGTAATGATGACATGCAAAAAAATAAATAAATAAATAAAAAAGGTGTTTTGTTAAATGCATGGTGTTATGTGCCAGGATTGAAAATTGAAATTGAGTTTAAATGTGTTGTTTGTGGATGATTATGGTGGTATTATCAGTAAACTGCATGCATTTAATTGGAACATAAAGGTGCAGCAGGTAATAATGTTAAGTGTTGTGGATCCCAGTCGTCGTTCGTCTGCAATAATAAATAAATTGGCAAGTCGTTATATCAGATTTCTTACACGGTTTGTAGAATCGACGCAAAAGACTCCACCCGGGTTGCTATAAGCCGCCTCTGAATGAAGCCTGTGGTTGAAAGTCATTTTATTTTATGAATATAAAAGCCGTTTTTCATCACTAGGCGCTTCGTAGCAACATTTGCACGTTCAGTCACTCTGAGTACATTTGGTAAACCAAACATTTTCTAAAAGTGCACTTTGATGCTCTGTTCGCCCCTGTGTATGAAATCTGATGTAATAATTCTAACTAATACATGCAAAATGGATTTTCGTGACGGCTGGGATCCCCGACATTTACCCAGCTGTGACTGTTTAAACACCAAATCACTCCTGCAGGTCACAGAGGCTTTTCACTTCTCCTCGCTTCAATATCCATCATCACTTCCTTAATCTGATCCTCATAGCACAGAGGAGTAAAGCAAGAACACACAGTCTCTTACTCTAACTCACCATGTAAATGCAATAGAATCTGAACCCAAACCCCAGCATATAGGTCCAATAGGATAGTTCTTTAAAATCTAAATCTTCTCATCACCATAGTGCACAAGTATTTGGATAGAGGATGAGATTAAACTAATGTGTAAGCTACAAATAAGATGGAGCAACACATGACAATGTGCGCATATGACAGAATGAACGAGAGAGAGAGAGAGAGAGAGAGGGAGAGAGAGAGCGGTGCTTGCATGTGTGTGCCTGTTCGCGTAGTGCAAAGAGCTTCCTGATTGGTTTACTCGGCAAAATAAGCCAATCAGCTTTCAGTGTGGGAGGGCTTTTACCTCAGTGCAGCCTCTCTCATGGCAGAGAGAGTGCCTCAAAAAAGGCATATACAAAACCCACTTCACCTCAGATTACACAAAATGGTATCCTCACCTAATAAGGGTAAACATAATGATAGTTTATTGAGACTTCAGTATTACCATGGTGGATTGAATGATTGTAAAAGGCATGTGGAGGTGAGTAGGGTCATTTCATGTGCATTAGGGCTATATTTAGGTCTACAATGGGCTGTCATGAAAAGATCAAACTTGCTGAAGATTTATATAAACCAACAATATATGAATAAGCAGTTTACAAAAATACAATAGAATGGAATAATACACTTTTCTGAATTTCCTACAGGATGAATAAGGTACTATCTTATTGTATCTTGATGTAGTATGTTGTGCTTTCATGTATTTCAGGATAAGATATTATGGAGGCTAAGTACAGGGAAGGCTGCTCTAATAGAGCTCAGTTCTGTATGTAGGCACACGGGCACGTTATTTTGAAAAATGTTTCCAGACGCAGAAATAGCAAGAAATGATGCTGCTCCTCTACTAAGACAGCAGCTGTGATGTTCAGAGGATGTGTACAAATTAATCCGGACAGAAAAAAGGCCATACAGTATTATGATTGACGAAAGCAATGATATCAGAGAAAGATCTTTTTTCATGGGTCGGGTGGGGTGGGGTGGGGGAGTTACAACACCTCCCTGAGATGAGTTTCCACAGGTTGGAATGTCAGCTATTTTAAAGTTAGACACTATATATAGTTTTCCATGTCAGCACTAGAGAAATAAAAGTTCAAAACAGTGTTACACAAAAGTTAAAAATTTTGTTTTCTTGGGGGGCCTGGACACTTTCAAGTTGTAAGCAGGGGGGCCGTGAAGGGGGTTCTGTAAAGGTTCTGCAATTGCATCGTATGATATTCACACTGCAAGAAGATATAAAATATAAATCTGGTAGCTTGTCAACTATAACTGGGTCATATTTGTATATTTTAGCAGGACAATGAGCCAAATCCACACAAAAAGGATTCAATTATCACATATTTTTTATTGTTTTACCTGATAATTTAATGCTCCTAATAATAAACCCTATTAGAAGCTTTATGGGATCTTTGTGCTGTTCCATTAAGCAAAGAAAGTTACAGTGAGTATTAAATACAGGCGTTACAATAATCTGAAAACAATTAGAAAACAAATTTTCTATGATATAATTTTACCGTCTTTACAAAAAGCACCCATGACCACAAAACTGATTGCGTCTTATTTAGATGGAAAGGTGATTTAAAATTGCATTAGTTATTATTTCTATTAAGTGTTACAGCAATAAAACAGACTTGCGAGAGCAGATTTCTAACATCAGACTTGTAACTCCACGAAGATCTGTTTATCTCAGATAGCCGAGTGGGAGGAGCAACAACTGGATGAGGCTGTCAGTTTTAACAACTGCAAGATAGACCCCGCCCCCTTCCAGCTCGTCGAGAGAACGTCTTTACACAAAGTAAGATCGTCTACTTTATAACTAATTTTATAACACTTTTCATGAATAATACACATTTGGCATGGTTGGGGTCGTGGGGGGCTAACCCAGGAAAACACAGGATCCAGACTCAAATATTCCGGTACAGTAGGGGTCGCTATTGCAGCTCTGGTGGGTGATCCACTGAAGCAACCAGTTTTTGTCTGGATGTGACCTGATCACTGCTGGGCGTCGAACCTGGGTTCATGTGCATGTGTTTTAGCTTTTTATTTGCTAAATCTGGTGTCGTCTTTGGAAACATCGATTGATTGCAACGGTTCAAAGATTAAAATAACTACAGCTAGTTATCAAATAATATCACCAGTTAATCACTAGACTGCAAAAATTATATGAAGTAAAGTTTAAATTTTTACTAATTTTTTCCTTATTTAATAAATAAATATTTTACGTTAATACAGGTTTCTCTTTTAGATATGTTTCTTTTATAATAGTAACAGCGTTATTATGAAATAACGTTGATTTTGGCGCCGCCTTGTGGCTGCAGCGCCCTAATCGTCTGCAAAAGTAGAATGAATGTTCGATAATTTTGAGTCTAATGTTGGATTCTCAATTAGAGGTGCTTAGTGTCACCTTCAGAGATTCTCTGTTCAATTTCTGGCCCAGACACTGCTTGTGCGGAGTTTGCATGTTCTCCCTGTCTCTTCTGGTTTCCTTGCACTTTCCAAAGACATGTTAGGTCAAGTGGTGTCTCTAAAGTAAGCCAGATTGTGTGTGTGTGCATGGATTAAGTGGGATGAAAATGAATAAATGAGTGATTCTGAAGTAATAAATATGCTTTTCTTTTTTGACCCAACAGCAATTACAATGCCTTCTTATAGCCGCAACTGAAGCAGCTTCTTATGTTACTTAATACTGAAACCTGGCTATGCATTTAAATTAGAAATCAATTAAGAATATATTTCTTAATCCCATTTTTGAGTGCAATCTGAAGTATTTAGGTCAAAGACTTCTGGTTAATTAAAAAGAACCTCAGTTGATGTATTTTGTTGTTTTGTCTGTGTAAATGGCAGACGCACACCATCTTCTCTCTGCTTGGGTTGGATCATGCGTACGTCACGAGCACGGGGAGGCTTGTTGGAGTCGTGTCTTTAAAAGAGGTGAGCGCTGTCCTGGATGTCTTCTGCATTTGAAACCTCGGTCTACTTTAGTTCTGCTCCTCTCAACACTCGCTTATTAGTAACATACACTGGATTTCCCAGAGGACTTCATTTCATAACTGTTTTGTAACATTATAGCATAACTTACATTGCTTTCCTGGTCATTGTAAGATAAAACGAGTAAATGCAACAAGATTCAGCTGATTTTGATTAAACTTTGTTGTAATGAACGTAATCTCATTCTTTGTAGTTGCGGAAAGCCATCGAGGGCTCGGTAACGGTTACCGGGGTAAAAGTGCGCCCTCCACTGGCCAGCTTCCGTAACAGCGGACCAAGCAACAGCGTTTCTGAGGTAACCGAGCTCCACAAGCTCTGGAGTCGCCACAAGAGCCTGTCGTTACCACGGGAACCCAAAACGGCCACCGAGCTGGTGGATGAGCTGGAGCCTCCATCCGAGAGTAGCGTGCTGAATGAAACAGACTGCACCGAGGTCCTACCCAGTGAGGACCAATCGGACGGCTCCGCCCCAGAGGAGACCCAATCTGAGCTCGAGACCCTCGAGAACTTGTCAGAATCGGCCAATGAAAAAGGTTCGGCCGAAAACGAGGACCTGACCTGTGAGGTTGATCCAGTCAAAACAGGGAAACCGGAATGACAGCTTTGTTTTCATTTTATTCTTCTTTTTATTAATGCACACTGATGATCAAACGTACTGGGCCCTCCGTACAGAACCCTGCCTTCATATTAGCGTGCGACAACAAATTTAAGGCCTGTTTTCAAAATGCTTAGAAATGTGGCATAAACGATGATAATGTAAATCAGGACTTGATGCTAACTACCTGAGCTAGGCTAATGTGTAGTGGTTAGCTGCTAGCCTATTTGCTTTGTATTACTGCTACATTTAAACATGGTTACTTGTATATGATGATGTAAATACAGATTGAGAAACCAAACTCAGGTTTTTGTGTTACAAATTTTGATGTTCCAAGTCCAATTTAACATGCCAAGAACTAGGCACTTTGATCAAACATAGTCGAAAACAAAACTCTGACCATGGTTTTAGTCCGATTTATTAGGAATATACCACATTTTTTACAATAGGGTGAGAGTGGCAAGGAAAAACCTCCCTAAATGTGATGAGGAAGAAACTTTGGAAAGACTCAAAAAGCCTCACAAACCCAGATATTTTAAGTATTAAATTAATAATAAACTATCTAAAAAAAAAAAAAAAACAGTAATTTAAATACACAGAAAATGTAAAGAGAACAATTAATATAGAAAATAGAAAAAGGAAAATATAATAAATAAGCTATTGAAATAGAGAATAAAATAAACCATAACATATAATAAATAAATATATAATATCAGATATACGTACTTATAATAAATCAATTTATAATAATAAATAAAAACTATAATGAAACAGAAAAAGATTTTGTAATTCAGTATAAATGCAGTCACCAAACGTTTCTCTGTCATATAGAAGATTTAAGTGGCGTGGCATTTTCCGACGCTGACAGCATTAACTATTAGAGCATATCTAGAATGTGAAGAATCAGAAGGTAACACAGCCAAGAGGACTAACATGAGACATCAGACAACAACAACCCACTTCCTTACAACCAACTAACCAGAGTATGCACAGTGTGTTGTCGCTTTCTCTTATGAACGCAGGGTAAGAGCTCAGCAGTATTATTATGAATTCAGGGCGAGGAGGAGCAAAACTTTACCGAAGCACAGAGAATACGTAAATATATTTAGTTTAAGATTTTGAGTGCACGATTCATGCCGTGTGCTGGCGTGTGAGAACTGAATGTATAGCATAGCATGTTTTCTGAATGAATCCGGTTTAACGTGCGCAGCATCCTTTTGTTTCTTCTTGAAAATTCAGTATCGTCGCTCGGTCCATTGCAGCTGCCTTGCTAATGTTTAGCTATATGTTTAAATGCGCTCCCTGTTTAACCTACAGTCTTACTCAAAAGTTTGTGCACCCTCGTATCTTTGATCCAGTAGTGTTTTTTAACTTTGTTTGTTAGTTTTTGATCCAAGTCAGATGCAGACCTTAAGTTCTGTAACTGCCTTTTCTTTGAAGGATCTCTAGAATCAGAGCCCGCTATCCAAAAGTCTAATTGCTATAAACAGACGTAGGTCCAGAAAAGAGCAGAAGGAGAACATATTCCAAATGGCTTTTTACCTCCACCTACATTCTCCACTTCCCTCCAATAAGTGAGTAACCTAAACCTAAGTGGTTAATTCAGAGATCATTCATTTACTTCCTTAGTCTTGAACAGAGTTGCGAGAGAGCCAGTGACAGCACAGGGCTCAAGGCAGGAACGACCCTAGAAAGGGCGCCAATCAAACCCCTAAAGTGCACACAAACCCCTAAGGCCAATTTAGCGTAATCATTTAGCACAGTAGCACCCAGAGTAAACCTACATGGACACAGAGAGGACATGCAAATTTCATACAGACAGGATCCAGACTGCTGTACTTGGGATCGAACCCCAGACATGCCCTTTGTTGTCTGTGCTTTCTCTATGTCTTCCCCATGTCTGTGTGGGTTTACTCTGGGTGCTCTAGTTAATTAGAATTTTTAGCATATAGTAACAGAAGAAATAGAAAAACAAATACATGCAGTAGCACTTAATGAACCTTGTTTTCACTAGACAGGTACTAACCCCATCCAATCTGCAAATAATTGGCAAGATGATCAATCACAACTACGTCACATTGGCATCACTGAAAGGGGGCATCGATATGCATATAGTGAGCAAGTCCAGATTTTCTTCACCATATTACAGGATGAGGTATAACATACACGTTTTTCGTATATATCCCCACTAGTCCTGTGGTTTGGAACCCGTCCCAGCAAACATATGGCACTGGCATAATCGTGCCCCTTTTGGGATAGCAGTCCATCATAGTATAATTGCCAGGGAGTGATCATCATCTGCCTCCTCCCTCAGGCACAGCCAGTAATGTCTGTGTGATGCCCAAATCAAATGGAGGGCTCCACCGGGACTCGAACCCGTGTCATGTTATTTTTATTTGCATTCAAATGAGTGTATGAGAAACTCGCTGTGTGTGGAAAAAAAACGTGCAAAGCCTTGCATCAGAATGCGCTTAATGAAGTGTCAAGGCTTTGTTTTTTTCTAAGAACCATTTTTAAGACACTGTGACCTTCAAATCTCCCCCAAATTAAATCTAAATATCTTAGTCCAGCATAAAACCATATGCTGCACGTTGAATATGTGATAAACTATTAACACACACACGCATGCAACGAATGTGAGAAAAATCTATAACGTTGCACGTGTGTGTGTGTTAGCGACGTGTGTGACTCAGCTGCACATAACCCACGTCCCATCTGGAGCTGTCACTTTTCATCTAAATAAGATTGTCTCCGCGAGCTAAGCTACAATTTTGCTCTAAATTTAGCCGCTAATCGCCGCGCTGACGATCAGGGAGAAAACGCAAAAAAGGACGACGTGTTACGAGGAGCTGAACATTAGGACATTAGGATTAGTGCACAGAAGAGGGGGGTGAAGTGACAGAAATATGCAGTAGGACAGAATAAAGTTTTAATTAATAGGACAGTTTTAGCAGCCCAAGCTAAATTAGCAGTAAAATGTTAGAATGACCTCTGCAATAAATTTGTGCACTTTTTAGTGAATAATTAACATGCTTTGAGAGTTAACGTATTACTATTTTTTTTAAATAAAGGTAAAGATTAATAAAGGTTTTCGGACTATTTACTTAGACTTTAAATCTACTACAAAAACTTTTAGAATTTATTTTTGCATTAAATTTTTCTGACTAAGTACTTTAATGATGAAGACTGTATTTAAATACGTATTTGTAAAATATAAATAGCAAAGAAAAACCCTGCTGGTTTTTGGGGGTGAGTCTGGAACCCAGAATTAACCGAACACATTCGACAGAGAGCGCTGTTCGCTCACAGGGGATTAATGAAATATTCAGGACAAGATAAGACTTGTTTTTGCAGATAAAATAGCAGCTTTTATTGAATAATTAACACATCGACGATGTGGCATCTTACAAAATGTCATAAGCTCATTTGGAAAGGTGCTAAAGCTTTCACGCTCACCACCAAAATCTGACATTTTCATATACATTATATATGTCAGGGTCCCAGCGATTGGGGTGCCCCTTCATTAGCATGTTAGCACGCTCTTTAGATGTGGCATAACGCAAATCAGATTTATTTTGACTGTGGGTGCCAAAACTTTTGGACTAAGACTATGTCTGTAAATTTTGTATTCCTTAAAAACTTCATGAAACCCGAAGCCCCTAAAATCACGCAGCAATACGCACTTTTAAGGTCACTCTGTAGTCTTTTACTTTTGTGTTATGAAGCTCCTGATCAGTTACTTGAAGTAAAAACTTTGTACACTTTTCATACACTTTTACCTCGGAGGATGAGTTGCACCAAACTGTACCGTTTCCTTCAGACGTTGGTAAGATAGCGTGTGTTTAGCAGAACCATCGTCTGTGATCGCTAGAATGTAGTGCACGTAGTATACTGTTAAAAATGGCATCAGCAGTGTGTAGGCATGTGCCGATTAATCAGTTCTATGATACGTGCATTTATAAATGCACGACTCTTCTGAATGTGTGTTAATTCTTTGTCGTAGCTAGCATGTGCTATACACACAGCAAAAATAAAATGTCCTTAGACGTAGCTTCACGTGTTTTAGTTTTGGATTTTAAAGATTGGAACACTGAAAACAGTTCAAACATCAAAGTTGTTCTTGATCATTTCTTTATACTAAGTCCAGAAATAGTCAGAAGTTGATTTCATATACACATACAGCACTGTGCAAAAGTCTGAGGCCACCATAAGATCTGGTGTTTTAGCAACGGTAAAATGACCATATGTAACAAGATCAGAAACAAAGGTTTAAATATTGGATCAGTCACACTTTAATCCTCCATTCCGTTGGTCTTAATTGTAATCTTTGTGAGCTTTGGGATATTTTAGCCTTTTCACCTTGTTCTGCTTTTTAAAAAAGTGGATTCTTGGCTTCTTAAAATGTAGAAGCTACCAAATGCTGCTAATGCTCCAGTGTAAGGGGAGTTCACACTAAATAATTACTGTAGCCTATAGAAGCTGCTAAAACAATGGTACATCTAATCTAATGGTGGACATTTTAAAGCATTGTGGCTGGTCTGTGTCTAAGCAGCCATATAGTCAGCAGGGGGCACTGTGCTGTGTTCCATTCCTTACGTAACCAGCATTAAACATTTATTGCTTGTACCACAGTAGTTCTTCTCTTCATACGGACCAGACGGGATAGGATCCGTCGCTCTTGCATATCGATTACCTTTAGGTTCCAACACTGTCGCCTGTTTGTCATTTGATCTTTGTCATACCCCAGCGGTTGTACTGCACCGGCCTTGTCGTTTAACGATAATGATTTCGTAAAGCAGACTTTACTCCCGAACGATTTGACTCACTGAAAATGAGTGGTAGTAACTTTAGTCTCCTGCAGATGGTGCTGCATGAGGATGATTAGGCTATAAATACCTGCGGGGTGTGCAATGGTATTCGTAGATTGAGAAGAGGTGGTACAGTGCAGTGACTCTTGTTTGATGTGTGGAAAATGAGTCACAAAGTATGTGCTAACGATTGGCAAAAAGGAGTGATTGCATTTGGCTGTGCCAAAGGTTGTAGTGTGAAAGAAGTAGCTGAATTTTCAGGTGTATTGGTAGCTGGATTTACCAGCAGTGGAAAAAATCCCAGTCAGGAAGTTTTAGTGGAGGGATGACACACTATTAGGTACGTTTTGTCCAGTGCGTAATTAGCTATTAACCTATTCTCTAATTCTTTATCGTGAGAGCTAGCTGAGCACTTACTTAAAAATTCAGCTCTGTAAGTCAGATTTAACTCCGAGCTCCATCGGTGTGGAGTTTGCATGTTCTCCCCATGTCTGTGTGGGTTTACTCTGGTTTCCTCCTGGACTCAAAATGTGTAATAACGATTTAAGAAGATAATTAACGAGATGTTTGAATGTAATATCGGCACATGCCTACAGTGGAGTTGAATTTGTAGTGATGTTTGAGGCCGTTAGTCTGCTGCTCTCATTCTGCATTTCCATCAGTACTGTATGTTTTACTGTACAGTTTATCATATAAAATGCTGTATATTTACTGTATAGTTTACCAGGTCATCGTTAATTATTTTTCCTGCCTTCCTTCATAAGCACTTTGATTGCAGCCTGCTAATTAGCACCGGGTTTCAGCTGCAAAGTTTATTTTTTATTGTTTTATTAAACGACTGTGCAATAATCATTTATATTCCTGCAACGAATGCCAGCCATATAAAATTACATCTCTGAATGTTATGTTATTCAGTCTGTGTTCCGAAATTATGCTTGGAATGACGGACGGAAGCCATTTTGGAATTGGAAGTGACATTAGCACTACCATTAGCACTAGCTTCGCAGGCCCCACAGTGAGCAGATGGAACCTCAACTTGGGCAGCTGATGTTCGAATGTTAGTTGTATGATTTGTTTACTTTATTTTCTACATTTCTGTTGACTATATGGTTTATTAGGTGAATGTTAGTAAAGCTAGCTCACACATTTCAAAAGAATTATCTCCTCTCCTGATTTTTACCCCCATTCAAAACCCCAGACAGGGCAGAAACCCCCTATAGGGGTGGAAATACATTTTTACCTTAATATTATTTTAACTATGTGTAAGCATGCCCTGCATGGGACACCAGACCGGACTCCCCTCCCTCTGTAAGTCACAGTTTATTCTTTACAAAAACATTTGTTACATCTAAAAATCTGAAGCATCCAATTAAATTTTTTATAAATATTTACTAATATTGGACACTTTAAACCCCAAATAAATGCACTAGTATCACCTAGAGAAGGTTATGTTCATTTACCTAATAAATGTGTAAATATACTTTTTTATTAATTTAATTTTTTTAATTAATATTTAGAAATATTGTAGACTGAACTGATATTTTCATATATATTTAGAAATAATTATTTTATTTATTTGTTTCAAGCTCAGCACAAGCACCAGTATGTACTGGTAATGGGTCCGGACCCCCATGACCCTGAATAGGAATAGCAAATGTTATTACATTTTATTTATTAACCATCACTTGTTGATTTATTATATAATTTTCATTCATAGTATTTTTGGTCATTTTTAGCTGAATGCCACTTCCAATTCTGTTTAAAGCAATTTCTTTTTTAAAAAGTGCTTGCTTTGTCTTTTGTGTGCAGCGTCTGCTGTTTAAGAAGATTCATGTACAGTTGACATTATTAACCGCCGCCTGTCGTGTATTTTACCGTACGCAAATATTAGATTGCACATTTAATGTAGAGGTAAGCAATAAGTCTGCACTCGTGTCTCTGAATGCTACGAGCCTGTACAGATGATACGTGATTTATGTGTCCGGATCTAGCACACGTACATTCGGTACAGAACATCCACCCTGTACATTTGGAGATTATGCACACTGAATCGACACACTCATTATTTTTCAAGATCTATTTGTTTTTGTACATCAACAATAAAATGAGATTTAATTCCCAGTCTGCATCCTGTCTTAAATTTAACATGTGCATGCATCGTTAGGAACCTCCAGACTATGAAGCAGAACCACACTTCTCACAACGTGGCACTGCCTTTTGATCTTTTGATTGCCATGCATTTAATATTAAGAGATGAAACTCTTGTTAAGCCGAAAAAAGAAAAAGAAAAAAAAAACCCAGACAGGGCAATGACTTTTTACATCTTAAATACAGCTAAAGTGATTTTTATACCATTAAAAAGTTAAGAACACAAACATGCTAAGTTCTGTTTTGCCCCAGTTTTGAATAATTTTATCAAGTACAAATTAACAAATAAATGTCGGTCGTACACAAAGCACTTTGTCTATGAAATGTTGTCAGGTATAATGCCTAACAAATGTCTTAAAACAGGGTAGCGTATTAAACAATTATGAAATTATTGTAAATTTTCTTTTAAAGTTGGATTTACTTTAGTGATTGTTAGAACTTGCACTCGTGTTTCTGGCGCCGTCTTGTGGTTAAACACTGGAATTACATTACATCATATGGTGACTTTCACAAAAAAAGTCTGATTCTGAAGCAAAACCCTAATTTTGTAATCAGTTCCATAAAATCAAAAGCTCTGATTTATTGTGTTTGTATATTTTCAGTCATGTGCTAACGGTATTATTTCATTCGTTGTCTTATATGCTTATCCTGGTCAGGGGAAAGCCGGTGACACAGGGCACAAGGCAATAACAAACCTAGACAGGGTGCCAATCCATCATAGGGCACATCCAAACACTAAGGGATCTTTGGAAACACCAATTAACCTAACACACATCTTAGGAGTACCCGGAGTAACCCCACACCGACACGGGGAGAACATGCAAACTCCACACAGATGGAGCTCGGAGTTGGTATTGAATCTTAGAGGTGCAAAAAGGCAGTGCTAAACACTGTACCACAGTGCCACCCTGAGTGCGTCTATTTTTTCTAATGTGTTTAAAAGTCTATTGGCTGTTATCCTCATTTTTAATATGGGTAATGAGTAATGGAATTACTTTTTCCAGGAAGTAATGTATTCCCTATAATTTTAACGTAATTAGCAACGAATTGCTTTTTGCATAACACTGAATGCAATTATAAAGCTTTTATACATTATTTACTAAACATAAACACTACACGAGATATTGTGAAATAAACCAACAGTTAAAAGTAAAAGCACAATTTAATTAAAAATAAAATCTCACCGCCTTGGTTCGATTCCAGGCCCAGACTCTGTGGGATTTTAGTCAAAATCATCAAATTATGCAGGGTGCCAGGCTCATTTTCCACCTACTCCACCACTCTGCGCCGTCTACTTTTTAATTTAAGTAGTGTAGTTCATATATTTGCCGCTAGGTGTCAGTCATGACTTAAGGTTCCTGCTATATTTGGCATGCAACCCTGCTACTCCAAAACAATTTGAAAGCCCTGACACGTTAACTACAGTAGTGGTTTTTTGAGTCTTTCCTGAAATATTATACCCATCATTGCAAAAGTGACATTTTTAAACATTCTACCTTATTTTTTAAATTATTTTTAATCCAGTTTAAGGCAGCATCTATAGGATCCCTGAAAAATGATTTAGGGTTTGCAAAATAAATACATGACACACAAAATGAGTTTATCTGCACATAAAGACCAATTGCCCAGGGCTTGAGCTTCAGATTTAAGCAACACAAGGACAGGAATGAAACTTCATCTGTCATATGATGGACTTTTGAACAATAAAGTTTTATTGCTCTTGAGCAATGAGTCTTCAGAGACGTAAACTCGATTTTTAACAACACTCATCCAGCTCATACAGTCTGAGGACAGAACAGAGTTTAGGGAAGGATCGTAGAAAACCTGAGAATGCACTAAAAAGCATGGCATAATAATAATAATAATAATTTCTTACACAGCTGGCCTTTTAGAGCAAAACATCACTATAATAAATAAAGAAGCTTCAAATACCTGATATACTGGTTAAAGCCTCATACTGGGTGATGGTGGCCTGCATTCACTTTGGTTACACCAGCTAATACGGCACTGGTTAAAATGTGAAAAGTGTACAAATCAATAACTACACAGAGCTCACACTCACCAAAAAAGGCAAGCAAAAAAAAAACAAAAAAAAAAAACCCCAAACAGGCCAAAAAGCAACAAAAAAAACTATAAACTGAATAATTAGCACTGTAAGGGTTTATATTCCTCCTTTTTTATATTAGACTGATATCATTGAAATTAATCAGGGTTTAAAATACATTTGAGCCAGATTGGGATTTAAATAGTTAAATCAGTCATGGGTTCTGTTATCTTAATGCTTGTTGTGTAAATGGTTTGAATAACAAGTTGCTATACTGTATAATATTACCAAGCTCCTTCATTTCCATGTGATTCAGATGAGTCTTCTGACTCGGTAATTTAATTTATTTTCATGTGATTTCTGCTTCGTTTCAGTTAGACTGCATTGCAAAAATAATAAACAGAAAATAACGCTCGTTTGGGGGATGGTCCTCTCCTCCCTCAGACACAGCAGATCATACCTACCTATACAACCTGAACTATTAGACCGCGGCGTCAACCGAGCATCCTTATGTTTTCATATTTCTAAAAAGTGTTAAGCAACCTCTGCAACAACAAATTTAATGCATACATTTTAAAACATATTCCAACAGAACCGTACAAAAGTGCAGACGCCTAGCCAGGTGATCGACTAGGGGCAAAAACAAAGTACATCACTAGACCCGGGTACCGTTAAGCTTTCTTTGGACCTCACGTTAGAGACAGAGGGTAAAAGGTGATGTCATGCTACAACAGGTAAAGCAGATTAAACGCTTTATTAAACTTCATCAAAGTCCAAGTTATTCTGTTACTTAGAAGGATGGTTAAGATCAACAGTTCTAAACACATTACTACTAATGATTTTATTTTTGAGGGTAAAAATGAACAGAATTTTTATTTCTCAAACCCTCACCTTGAGAAAGACACAATGGAATCAGTAGTTAAATCTCAAACACTGGTTGTAGTGACTCAGTGTCACTTACAGCAGAAATAGAGCTCGATAAATACTTTATATATACACATACAGTTAATTATTTGGCAGACGCTGTTAATCAGTGATTTACAGACCACACAATCTTGTGTCATAATCCAAGCAGGACATTAGGGGTTAAACAGGACCTTTTGTTCATACTTTAAACACCATGTACCACCACCATACGTTAAAAAAGCCCTACTATCTAAACCTCTAACATTTTATAATAAATGAAAGTGGAGAAATTCAATCCTGAACCAATGGATGTATCAGATTCACATTCGAGAGTCTTTAATAGAATTTTGGCTGTACCTCTAAACTCGACTTCTTTCCGTCTTTCACTTTGGGTTTATACAGAGATTAATTAGTGAAGAAACTCAGAGACACCATGTTCCTGTTGTTACTTCACCTCGAGCTCTTGTATCAGCAAATGCTGAGAGGAAATAACCTGAGCGGAAAATATGTAAATACAAACCCACGTTCCCTCTTCATACTAAATGTTTTTCTGTAGGCATGATACACAGCGTACACGTAAAGCTGAGAGAGAAAGACAGGCAGAGAGAGAGAGACACAGAGAGAGAGATCTCTAAAGGGTTCTGAAAATACAGAATGAGGTAGCGATTTTCTCATTAGAAATAATAAATACAGAGCTCAGGTCTTGTGAATATTCATTATCAGAACCGAGGAAAATTCAGATAACAGGGTTTAACATTAATAGGAACGAACCAGCATTTTTGAGCATTATTCAGAATGACAGCATGTGAACTGGTAATTAAATAAACGTGATTCTGGGATCTTCAGAGATAAATCGGTGATGGCATTAAGTGCTTCTATCTGATATAATAACATTATAAATGTATAAATCGCTAGCTCGTACACTGCAGTGTCTGTAAAACTGTGTTCTATAAAGTGCTACTATTTATTATGACCACGAGTAACCATCTTGTTGGCACAAAATGCTAATCACGAGTACCATCGCTGGCAACAAAGGCACGAAAGTGTATATGGCTTCGTACTGGGTGAAATAATGGACTGGCTACACAGGACATTATCGGATTAGAGGAAGTGAGTGTGGTGTTATGACTTAGTTGAGAAGCTCGAGGTAGGTGATGGGAACTTTGCCTTTCTGAGTCCCTCTCTCCCCCATCAGCCAATCAGAATCCATTCCAGGCTCACTGCTCACTGTGATCACCTGAGAATCAAACAGCGTATTTTACTTTACAGGACTTGTTTTATTAATGCGGTTGGGCAGTATGATAATTGGATGCTTTTAAAAATGACACCCCCTGGTGGTGGTACCACGTAACTACACCCTTATTAATAATAGCTATGTAGGTGTTACTAAATAGGGTTGAGTCCGAATGACATATTTCAAGATACTCCCATAAGGACTATATGAAGGGATTAACATTATTCCATTTGTAAAACCTTGTCGCGTGTGGACGACCAGAGCTTCACACACAAAAGAGTAAAGAAGGACATTTATA